>CAUYPK010032649.1:0-13946 GCA_963574355.1 Loris lydekkerianus
CACTTCTACACTGCTGGTGGGAATGTGAATTAATACATTCCTTTTGGAAAGATGTTTGGAGAACACTTAGAGATCTAAAAATAGATCTGCCATTCAATCCTATAATTCCTCTACTAGGTATATACCCAGAAGACCAAAAAACACATTATAACAAAGATATCTGTACTGATGTTTACTGCAGCCCAATTCATAATTGCTAAGTCATGGAAAAAGCCCAAGTGCCCATCAATCCACAAATGGATTAATAAACTGTGGTATATGTACACCATGGAATATTATGCAGCCTTAAAGAAAGATGGAGACTTTACCTCTTTCATGTTTATATGGATGGAGCTGGAACATATTCTTGTTAGTAAAGTATCTCAAGAATGGAAGAAAAAGTATACAATGTACTCAGCCCTACTACGAAACTAATTTATGGCTTTCATATGAAAGCTATAACCCAGTTATAACCTAAGAATATGGGAAAGGGGAAAGGGAGGAGAGGGAGGGGGGAGGATGGGCGGAGGGAGGGTGATTGGTGTGATTTACACCTGTGGTGCATCTTACAAGGGTACATGTGAAACTTAGTAAATGTAGAATATACCGTATATACTCGAGTATAAGTTTTTTCGGCACAAAATTTGTGCCGAGTTCGGGTTTTTCGGCACAAATTTTGTGCAGAAAAACTCGGCTTATACTCGAGTATATACAATAATTGTCTTAACATAGTAACTAAGAAAATACCAGGAAGACTATGTTAACCAGTGTGATGAAAATGTGTGAAACTGTTTATAAAACCAGTGTATGGTGCCCCATGATTGCATTAATGTACACAGCTATGATTTAATATAAATAAAAATAAATAAAAATCACATATTCCTTTAGAGGAAAAAAAAAATAGAAAAATGAACTTAATCAAAATTAAAAGTACACCACCAAGAAAGAGAAAAGGAAGACATATACCTTGCAAGGGACTTGTATCTAGATTTCTTACAACTCAGAATTTTAAGAACTTATCACCCAATTTTAAAAAATGGGTAATGGATGCGAAAAAACATTTTTCCAATGAAGAAGAGTTTCAAATAGCCAATAAGCCAAGGAAAGGAAGCTCAACGTCACTAGTCATCAAAGGAATGCAAATCAAAGCCATCAAAATGAGATACCACTTCTCACCCACTAGGATAACTCTAATGAAAATGACAGATAATTACAAGTATTGGCAAGTGAAAAAACTGAAACTTCCATATACAGCTAGTGGAAATGTAAATGGTACAGCCACTCTGGAAAACAGGCTAATAGTTCCTAAAAAGGTTAGACAGAGAGTTACCATACAATCCAGTAGTTCCATTCCTAGATATGTACCCAATATAGTCTACACAAAAATGTGCACACAAATGTTCACAGCAGCATTACTCCTAATAGCCCAAAAGTGGGGGAAAATCCACATGTCCATTAACTAATGAATGAAAAGGAATAAACTCATACAATGTTGTCTTTTTCAGCAATAAAAAGAAATGAAGTACTAATACATACTTGTAACACGTATGAACCTTGAAAACACACTAAGTGAAAGAAGCCAGTCACAGAGCGAGTCCTGTCTGATTCCTCTACAACAGGTAACTCTACAAAGCACGAAGTAGACTGGTAGTAGCCTAAGGGCTGAGGTGAGGGGCAGGTAAGTGACCGGATGGGGTGAGGGTGATGAAATGTTATAAAATTGATTGTGGCTATGGTTACACAATTCTGTGAATACACTAAAAGCCACTGAATTATATTATCTTAAATGAGTGAACAGTGGGCTACATAATTTACATCTCAATAAACGTGTATTTTTAAATGTCTCTTTTAAAATCTCAGAGTGTTTTCCTCCTTCTCCCAATTACCCTCATCAGAAAAAGAAGGGGGCTGCTTTCATAGCTTGTTGTGTTGTGGGCTTCTCATTGTTAAGGACTGGTAACTGAGAGTCATACTGGAAACAGCACTGGATTTCTACTTCTGGCCAAGATGGCATTAACAGAGGCTGGACTCACTACTTGAAATAACCAACATAAACCCACACAAAATTTATGAAACAACGGTTTTCAAAAAACTGGAAATCAAGCAATGAAGGACAATGACCCCTGAAAGAAGGGAAACAAACAAGGTGAGCCACACGACTGCCTGGGCTTACTTCCTATATACAGCTTTTATGCCATGGCACAGAGAGAAAAAACCTAAGCTTAGCCCAGCAGACTCTCTTAGGTGGGGAGGAGCTGAAAAATCTATGTAGACCAAGGTGACTAGAATGTCAGGGAGAATACAGAGACAAGCAATGTACAAAAGAAGAAAAGAACTCCAGAGATCTGCAGAGGGGCCCCTGTATATTCAGCCAAGTACTGATCAGAATATGTATGTAAGGGAACTACCATAAGACGTAGGAAAAAAGAAAATTCAAAAGACCTGGAAGGAACAGTGCTAGTCTTCACATAGGGATGGGAATAGTGTCTATCCCCACCAGACAAACTGAAAAAAACTCCTAAGCCAAGGGCAACCAAGAATCCTTAGAAAGGTCTTCCCTGAGCAATAGGAAATAATTATTGCTAGACTCACCAATGCACCAGTGATTTTAACAAAAATCATAAAAGTGAGACCCAAAAGGATAAAATTACTTCTGTGTAACTTAACTGCACCCCAGAACAGAGCTCAAGAACATTTACAGGAATACAAAAGTATCCAGCACCAAACAAGGTACAATTCATAATGTTTGGCATCCAAAGATTACCAGACAAGGAAACATAACCAATAATAAAAAGAATAATCAATCGAAACTAACCCAAAACTGACAGAGATGGTAAAATTACAAACAAGGACGTTAAAACAGCTATGACTTTACCCCACTTGTTCAAAAAGTTAAATAGAGACACAGAAAATATAAAAGACCCAAATCAAACTTCTAAAGATTGAAAATACAATGTCTGAAATGGAAAACACAGTAGGTGAGATTACTGGCAGAGTCAACAGTGAAGATGAAAAGATAAGTCTAAGTCTATCACAGCAACAGAAAACAGCCAAAAAAGAATTAAGGAAAAAACTGGTATATCAGAAGGCCATGAGACAACTTCAAGGAGCCTAATGCATATGTGATGAGCTACAAAGGGAGAAGGGAGGTGAAAAGAACTGAAGCAATAATGGCCCCAAATTTTCCAGACCCGATGAACTGCTAAACCCCAGATCTAAGATGCTCACAAACCACAAACACAAGAAACATAAAGAAAATTACACCAAAGCACAGTATAATCAAATTGCTTACAACCATGGATAAATGGAAAATCTTAAAAACAGCCAGAAAAATAATAATATGTGCATAAAAATAAATAAATAAAGATGACAGCAGATTTCTCAGTAGAAGAAATCCAAGTGAAAAGACAATGGAGTAACATGACTAAAATATAGAAAAGAAAAAAAAATCCAACAACCTACAATTCTAAGCCAAACAAAAGTATCTTTCAAAAATGAAGTTTTCAGATATACAAAAGCTGAAAAGAATTCAGCAGCAGCAAATCTACACTACAAAATTAAAGGAGGACCATCAGGCAGAAGGAAAATTATGCTAAACAGAAATAAGAATCTATACCAGAAATTATAATCATATGGGCACATGTATTAGTTGAGTTTTTTATTCCTTACAATAAGATGACTGTTGCCTGCTTAACCAACTAAACGTGGAGATTTATAAAATATATAAAAGTAAAATGCACCCAAAATATTATAAGGCCAGGCAAGTGGAAATGGAAGGATACTATTATAAAGTTCTCATACATGAAATGTGTAACATCATCTAAAGGTAAACTGTGACAAGTTAAAAATCTGTGCTACAAAGGCCGGGCACAGTGGCTCATGCATGTAATCCTAGCACTCGGGGAGGCCAAGGCCAGTGGACTGCTTGAGCTCAGGAGGTAGATACCCAGTGTCTAAAAACTAGCCAACTACTTGGGAGGCTGAGGGATGAGGATGGATCACTTGAGCCCAGGAGTTGGAGGCTGCTGTGAGCTATGATGCCAGGCACTCCACTGAGGTCAACAAAGTGAAACTCTATCTCTAAAAAAATAAAAATAAAAATAAAAAAGTGCTACAAACCTACAACCTGTGAAAAAAGAAATTAAAGCAATAAGCCAGCAAGGGAGATAAAATGGAATCATAAAACACCCTCAATTCATCCAAAAGAAGGCAAAAAAGGAAGGAAGACTATCAATAAGATCAAGTCCTCAGCAAATAGAGAAAGAAATTAAACAGAGAATAAAGACAAAAAAAAAAAAATCCTTTCCAGTATGATTAGAGAATGAGAGAATGATCAGAAATATTTCACTCAACATTTCTTTCATCCATATTATCCAAAAGCAAATGCACAGCAATTGAAAAAAACCTAAAACTTTATCTTTTAATCATTTCCTTGCATATCCTGAACTCCAAAAACTTATTAAAAACTATTTGAATATCACAAACCTGTACACAGTTGTTACCATTTTATATAGAGGCCTCTTCCAGCTCTAAGGTCATGGGGATCAACAGCCAAACGAAGCAGCCTCCCCCATACTTACAGCATAGGGTAGAACGTGGCCTACTTTGGGCCATCTATTCACCAGATATTATTCCAAATACTGCCCACAGGACACTCCGAAATGTGATGAGGGAGGATGACTCATCCATTCTAACTCTGTATGGGGATGTTCAGGGTGCTCAATGAATAAGCTGGCAACTTTGAACTGATGCAGGACATGCAAAACAGCAAGGAACACCAAACTGCAGCGTATGCAAGGCCTCCCAAGAGACAGCCAGCCTGCTCAGGGCAAACTGAATGGAGGCAGTCAATTATCATAATCAATGGAACACACCCCTCCTATCTTTATTCAAAGTTACATTAACCAAGATGATGAGTCATAGGCGCAATGACTTATTTTACCTCCTAGCACACTGTTTCCTGCTCCTCACCCATCTTTGCCTCATTCAGAGAATCTAAATTTAAATTATAAAGCTTCACTGTGCATACCACCATATCTAGCTTAGCTACCATGTCATAAACTCCCACAGGCCCCTGCTCTTCACCACCTGTAACAACAACCTCTTTAATTGTGCATTCAATTTCTGCCTCATACATTAGGCTTGATGCTACAAGGGCACAGCTGTCTTTCTTATTCATTGTCAACAGTGAGCAAGCCAGACATACTACCTGGCACATATTATACACACATTAAGCACTGGAGTAATAAATGAAAGAAATCTTGCCTGGCAGATCAGGCCGAAAATATGTGCAGACAGTGAAACAAACAATATAAAAAAAAAAAAAAAAAAAAAAAAAAAAACCAGATATCAAAGCCTTCAAATCACTGAAAAGTAAAGAGCTGACAATCCATAAGTGTTTTCTGGGAATCAAGGGAGGGAACAACAAGAATAAATGAGAAAACACGTGTACACAGAGAGAATTAAAATGTTCTAATATGTCACGTTCAAACCAGGAAAGTCCTAGAATTTGAGTCATGCCCTAGCAGGTAAATGAATATACCTAATGAACTGAATGTCACTTTAAATGCATATTCTCAATCTCAGGCAATAGGGATCCCCCATTAATTTTATGTCCCTTAATGCATGGCCCTAGCACAGGTAACATTCACTCTTTAACCTAAGATCTCTTAATACAGTAGTTCTCAATCTTCCTAATGCCACGACACTTTAATAACATGGTTGGGGAGCACCACGACATGAGGAACTGTATTAAAGGGTCGCAGCATTAGGATGGCTAAGAACCACTGTTTTAATTGAATAGTCACAGAACCAGTGAACAATTATATAAAGTAAGTTTCAAAATCTGATGGGGGTAAGGGTGCTGGTAGTCAATGTATTCTGTCACTGTCATAAAGCAGGTAAGATTGAAAGCTCTTAAATACAAGAATTTTCCAAAAGCACAATATTATTTAATTTAATCAGGCTTGATCTGAATGCAGTAAGTCCCTAATAAAATTTAACAAAAAAGAACTTTAGAATATAAGAAAAATACTACTTTGAAGGCATACTTGAAACAAACTAAGATGAATAATTTTTATTCCTCTATATAATACAGCAAATCATTTAACTTGGGATACATTCTTTTGACCAAAGATAATATACCAAATATATCATTTGACATCAATGATAATGAACAATTTGTCTTTACAGCAATAAGAAACTGTATTCATGTTTAAAGAAATGGCTTGCGCTCACAGTGATGACTAATCATAGTAGAGAAGGTAAAGGTTTCAGGGAAACAAAACATTAAACAACTTTTCCCTCATCCAGACAAGTCACACATGGTCATCTGAACCAAGCATTCAGTTACACTGAGGAGAAATGGGATAACTACATAGATAACTTCATAGTTACCTACATAGATAACTTCTGCTCTTTTCTCCCTCTCATAGGTAACTCCAAAGTGGAGTTCTAAGCACCTGCTGAATCATCATTCACAATAGCCAAATACTAGAAACAACTTCAATGTGCATCAATTGGTGAGAACATAGACAAAATGTGGTATATCCACATAACTGAGACATAATTCAGCAATTAAAAGGAAATAAACTGGCCAGGTGTGGTGGCTCACGCCTGTAGTCCCAGCACTGTGGGAGGCCGAGGCAGGTGGATTGCCTGAGCTCAGAGGTTTGAGACCTGTATGAGCAGCAGTGAGCCAGAAGAAGACCCCTGTCTCTACTAACATCAAAAACAGCCAGACGTTGTGGTGGGCGTCAGCCAGACGTTGTGGTGGGCGTCAGTAATCCCAGCTACTGGGGAGGCAACAGGACAGAGCATCGCTAGAGGAAGAAGAAAATGAACAAAAAAAAAAAAAAAAAAAAAAAGAGTACTTCAAACGAAGAAGAATGAACAAGCAAGCTGAAATTAAAAATAAAAAATAAATAAAAAACAAATTTTAAAGGAAATAAACTACCACACTGCTACATGGATGAACCTCAAAAATATTAAAGACAAGAAACCACATATTGCATGTTTCCACTTATAGAAAATGTTCCCAAAAAGGCAAATCAATACAGATAGGCAGATTAGAGGTCTCCTGGGGCCCTGGGTTGAAACAGGGATTAACTATAAATGGGTATGATGAATCCTACTAAGAAGACAAAAGTGCTCCAATACTGATTTGTGGTGATAGATGTATCACTCTGTAAATTTACTAAAAATTACTGAAATTAGGTTAATTTCATGATGTATAAAATATACCTCAATGAAGCTGCTAAGAAAAAAAATCTGCTGAACAAATTCCTCTCAAAGGATTATTTAAAGCAGCAGCCAGTATGGGGACACCTATCCTGGCCATTTCATACCCTGACCCTCTCTCTCCTCCTCCTTCAACCACATCCCTGGGGTTGCACCTCCAAATTAAATACATGCATGCTCTAATTTTCATTTTATTGTTGATGTTATTTTTGTTGTTATTATTCTAGATGAAAAGAAACACATGAGCAAAAAAACCTAAGTTTAAAATCAAACATACAACTTTTTTTTTCTTTTTCTTTGAAACAAGAGTCTCACTCCATTGCCCTGGGTAGAGTGCCATGGCATCACAGCTCACAGCTCAAATCCTGGGCTCAAACAATCCTCTGAGTAGCTGGGACTATAGGCACCCACCACTATGCATGGCTAGTTTTTCTATTTTTAGTAGAGACAGGCTCTCACTCTTACTCAAACTGGTTTTGAACTTCTGAGCTCAGGTGATCAACCCGCCACGGCCTCCCAGGGTGCTAGGATTACAGAAATGAGCCACCACACCTGGTAAAGACACAACTTCTAATTAAACACAGTGAACTGATCACATTAGTCATAAGGGTTAATTTCCATTAAAAAGATGAGGTAAACCAAAGAATAAAGAGAAAAAGGGGGAAGGATGGCAGCAGAAATCACTTCTCTCAGATTCTGACAGCTAAAAGTATATGGAGGACTAACTGACTTAATAAAGAAGAAAAAGTTACAACCTAAATGCCAACTGAGAAGGATACTCAGATTAGGTTGCCCCACAAAATCCTAAGAAGATCATCATCTGGAAACAACTGATACAAAGTGAGGTACAAGGCTAAAATCAAGAGGACTGGTAAAAGTTTGCGTATTTAGTGGCTGAATGCCACAGGACCCCCTTCTCTACCCCACACAGTCAGATGTCTATCCCTCACCACCCCACACCCACAGGAAATCAGAGGTTTAAGTCCCTAAAGAGCCTGAAGGAGATGATGCTCCAGACAAGAGGACATGAGGCAAAGGAGTGGGACACAGGGCTGAAAATTTTCACCCACACCTGGACTATTAATACTCGATGCACCCTTTAAGCTACCAAGAGATGTGCTTCAGGAAATTAAGATAGTAAGCAAACAAAAAAAAGACTGTGGTATCCAGAAAACACATGTTCCAGGACAACAGTTGTGCACCAGGTCCAGCAATAGCCATACCTGTCCAACTCTGAAGTTATCTCCAGGGAGAAAAAAAAAATGGAATTAATAGGTTTCTGAAACAAATTTATCTTACATGTGATGTTCATTTAAGCATTTGGAACAACTGATAAAGGCTGAACTTTGCGTGGCATTTGATGTATCTTTTAGGGCATCTTAGGGGGGAAATAATGATAGGTACACAGAAAACCAACCAAATTAAAAAGTAAAAGCAACATGAGGAGTTTTGTTTTAAAAAAGACATTTAATTGTATTAAACACCTTGGCTCACCGATAAATGGTATTTAAATAGTCACGATGATATAAATAACTATCATTCTGACCCCTAACTTATGGCATACCCCTTTAAGACAGGGAGCAAGTACAGGAGCCATATATTCAACTACTATGGAAGAGCAGCTGTAGGATAGGAGTCCAACAATTGTAACTCCTCTAACAGGTACTAAGTAAATGCATAAAGCTGATAAATCAAGAAATAGTCACACAAAGACACAGTTTAGAAATATGACAGAAAATATCAAATGTAGTAGCTAAAAAGCACTGAAAATAGATCCCTTTGGGGAACAACATAACTGACTTTGGACGTAAGCCTTTTAGCATAACTTTGATAGGTTAAGGCCCTATTTATCATACGTGTATAATTAAAATAAAGAGTTCTTTAAGTTATAATGTAAAGTGGTGTTCTCCCTGTCATTTATTTAAATGTAACATATTTGGCCATAGCTGAGATCGTTCCAATGCCCAAGGATCAAAGACAGGCAGTTAAGTACAAAGATGTAAGCGATGTGCTTAGAGCTGGCTCCCTACTTTTCAAGGATGGGAGAACCAACTTAGGGGCTCGCACAACAGCCCCAACCAACTAAGTGTGGTCTGCTGACGGGGGCAGAAGAACTGGGAAGACACAGGCAATACAGGATTTATACCTGATATTCACGATCTTGCATTTTGTGTCCTTTCCCTGTCTTTCCTGAGCTCCAGTAGGATAGATGTCTCACCAGCTTTATTTACTGCTATACACCTAACTCTCAGAACAGGGGACAGCACAGTAAGTACTTGTTGCAGGAAAGCACCCTTACATGTTCATCATCTTTCACTTGTCTCTCCAATTCAGTTCTAAGTTCCTCATAATTCACCTAGATATGAAAATTCCCAGACTTGGAAAGTCCTAAAATTTATCATTCTGACCTTTCTTTTGAAATTCTTACAGGAAAATGTGCTCCCCAACACATCACTTTCTTACTCAAACCCAACAGGAAGCTTCTCTTGTGAATAATGCCAGTGAATTTGTATTACTGAACCTGCCTCATAACAAAAGATTATATTCTATTTGATGAGCAGTGTTACAACAGTATAAAACCTAAGAACACAGTGCTGCCACACTGGTCACTAGTAATACCACACTGGTCACTGATAAAAACGTAACATTACCCTGGCCTTTTCCAGTTTCTTCCTTGCCATCCCTCAAATGTCACAAAAATTTACCCTAACTCAATTCTTCTTTATCATATAATTAGAGCAAAACAACTGCCGAACATTCTAGAAATCGAATAAGTACTTGGGAAACCTCTACCTCTGATAATAAAGTGACTGCCCTCAAAGTAAACAGTAAACATGACATATTATTTTAACACTGATAATTCAAACTGGCATTACAAGAAATCAAATTGAATGAGAAAAAAAAAATCTATTTGTAGTAAAATTTCAAAGCACATACTAGCAAATACTTTGTATGATCAACTACAATCCACCAATATCTATCTAATTGTGATACAAACAAGATTTTTAAAACACTGACTCAAGAGGACAATACAAGATGGCAGCCGAGTAACAGCCTCCCTGCAACAGGGCACAGTGAGTCTGGGGAGATAAGACTCCAGGCATCTCTGGCTGGTGGGATCTGCCTATAATCATCCCTTTAAGGATACAGGGAGTCAGCAAGGGACTTCTAGACCCCAAGAGGAAGACAAAAACAGTGGAAAACTGGCAAGTGGTTGCGTGTGTCCCCTCGATCTACAGCATTAAGTACAAGCAGCAGTGAGACTGCATCCGGGAAAGGCCTTACCTGTGAACTGTTTCTGTGTTTGTGGACTTGGCACTCAGTTCAGCTGCCTTGGGGAGAGCTTGAGCACGAGTGCAGGAGAATTTTGAACATTGACTAGGGCCCCAGACTGAGCTGCTGAGCCAGATGGAGCTAATACTGTTTGGCTGTGGGCCACAGGGAGCCATTGTGAGAGAACTGCCCTGGAAAGTTCTGCCCTCAGGGTAACATAGCAAGGATAGGGTGGGAGCTAGTAACCTAGTGACTGAGCAGCCTAAAGGTGGGGACTGAGCTGCCTTACAACCTTAACCCTCAAGGGCAGAGTGAGTCCAGTTATGCCCTGGGTAGAGTGCCATAACGTCATAGCTCATAGCAACCTCAAACTCCTAGGTTTGGCGCCACCTGGACCTCCATAAGACCTGCGCCGTGACACCCGACCTGCCATGCATACCAACCGGGCCTCCACATGCCCTGACCAGGAACTGCTGGAGCCACACAATCCTGCGTCGTCCCTCCTGTACCCTCCCTGCCTCCACACTAGCCCATTCATCTGGCCAGGGACTCTGGTAGCTGCGTGCCCTCTGGAACCCTCCCTGCCTCTGCGCAGAGCCCTTCTTCTGGCCAGAGACTGCTAGAGCCTTGGGATCTCTGTGCCAAAGTCACTGGGTGCCAGGCACTCCAACAACCGTGCGCACCATCTCCCGCCTTGTTTCTAGATTCGGGTGTGTCACACTCCGGAGCTGCTTCCACAACCAGTACTCCCTGGCTGGGGCAGTCCCAGAGGAACTACACAGGGCCACTCCCTATAAAGATCCAGCAACAATAGAGTGATCCCGCTGGGGTCTAATCTTGGTGAAACACCTGTCCAACTCTGAAGACGGCCAGAGGCAACGGTGAAAAACAATCATGAGGCGAAATCAACAGAAAAACTCTGGTAATATGAACAGTCAGAGTACACAACTCCCCCAAGGATCAGTGGGGCAGATACAGCACAAGATCCCGTGCACAAATAGCTGAGATGTCAGAAATCGAATTCAGAACCTGTATAGCAAATAAGATAGAATTAAAATTCCCAGCAGTAACCCAAAAGATATCTCAGGAATTCAACAAATTCAAAGACCAAATGACCAAAGATTCTGACACATTGAGACAATAAGTTGCACCCCTGAAAGATCTGGAAAAAAACAGTAGAATCCATCAGTAACAGAATGGAGCAAGCAGAAGAAAGGATTTCTGACATTGAAGACAAAGCTTTCGAACGCTCCCAAACTCTCAAAGAGGAACAGAAATGGAGGGCAAAACCAGATCACTCTCACAGACATCCCTGGGATAACTCGAAGAAAACCAACATTCGTCTTATAGGGATGCCAGAAAGCAACGAAGTGGCTGGACAAGGCACAGAGTGTCTTCTCCATGAGATTATGAAGGAGAACTTTCCAGACATACCAAGAGATTCTCAAATTTAGATAGCAGACAGTTTCGAAACTCCAGCACAACTCACCCAAACAAGACATCCCCCAAACACATCATAATCAACTTCACTAAAGTTAATATGAAGGAGAAATTCTGAAAGCAGCCAGACGAAAGAAAACCATCACCTACAAGGGCAAAAATATTAGAATAACTGCAGATCTCTCTACTGAAACCTTTCAAACAAGAAGAGGATGGTCATAAACTTTTAATCTCCTAAAACAAAACCCAGGATCCGGTACCCAGCTAAACTGAATTTCATTTATGACAGAGAAATTAAACACTTCAAAGACAGTCACATGTTGAAGAAAATTGATATAACTAAACCAGCTCTCCAGACCTATCCTCCATAAAGACCAGCCACATAATCCTCCACCACAAAAGTAAACCCACCCAGAAACTTTTGATCAAATTCCAACTTCCACGGTCACGAAAGGATTAAAAATGTCCACTGGACTCTCGAAAGGCTTATTAATATTCTCAATTAATGTGAATGGTTTAAATTGTCCTCTAAAGAGGCACAGGTTGGCTGACTGGATACAAAAACTCAAGCCAGATATCTGCTGCATACAAGAATCACATCTTACATTAAGACAAATTTAGACTCAAGGTGAAGGGATGGTCATCTATACTCCAGGCAAATGGAAAACAGAAAACAGCAGGCGTTACAATCCTATTCACAGACGCAACAGGCTTTAAACCAACCAAAATAAGGAAGGATAAGGATGAACAGTTCATATTTGTTAAAGGTAATACTCAATATGATGAGATTTCAATTATTAATATTTATGCACCCAACCAGAACACACCTCAATTTATAAGAGAAACTCTATCAGACATGAGCAACTTGATTTCCTCCAGTTCCATAGTAGTTGGAGATTTTAACACCCCTTTAGCAGTCCTGGATGGATCCTCCAAAAAGAAGCTAAGCAAAGACATTTTAGATTTAAACTTAATGATTCAACATCTGGACTTAACAGACATTTACAGAACATTTCATCCCAACAAAACTGAATACACATTCTTCTCATCAGCCCATGGAACATACTCCAAAATCGACCACATCCTAGGCCACAAATCTAACCTGACCAAATTTTAAAAAACAGAAATTATTCCTTGCATCTTCTCAGATAATCATGGAATAAAAGTTGAACTCAATAACAGGAACCTGCATACCCATACAAAAACATGGAAGCTAAACAACCTTATGCTGAATAAAAGCTAGGTCAGAGATGAGATGAAGAAGGAAATTGCCAATTTTTGGAACAAAATGACAATGAAGACACGAATTATCAGAACCTCTGGGATACTGCAAAGGCAGTCTTAAGAGGAAAATTTATAGCACTGCAAGCCTTCCTCAAGAAAACAGAGAGGAAGTTAATAACTTAATGGGACATCTCAAGCAACTGGAGAAGGAAGAACATTCCAACCCCAAACCCAGCAGAAGAAAAGAAATAACCAAAATCAGAGCAGAATTAAATGAAATTGAAAACAAAAGAATCATACAACAGATCAATAAATCCAAACGTTGCTTTCTGAAAAGGTCAATAAAATAGATAAACCTTTGGCCAACCTAACCAGGAAAAAAAGAGTCAAATCTCTAATTTTATCAATCAGAAATGGTAATGATGAAATAACAACAGACTCCTCAGAAATTCAAAAAATCTTTCATGAATACTACAAGAAACTCTACTCTCAGAAATATGAAAATATGAAAGAAATCAACCAATACCTGCAAGCACGCCACCTACCAAGACATAGCCAGAATAAAGTGGAAATGTTGAAAAGGCCTGTATCAAGTTCTTAAATAGCATCTGCTATACAAAATCTCCCTAAAAAGAAAAGCCCAGGACCATATGGCTTTAACGTCAGAATTCTACCAAACCTTTAAAGAAGAACTAGTACCTATATTACTAAACCTCTACCAAAATATAGAAAAAGAAGGAATATTACCCGACAAATTCTACAAAGCAAACATCACTTGATGCTGAAACCAG
>CAUYPK010032651.1:0-36468 GCA_963574355.1 Loris lydekkerianus
TATCCAATGTACTCAGCCCTACTATGAAGCTAAACTATAGCTTTCACATGAAGGCTATAACCGAACTATACCACAAGACTATGGGGAAAGGACCAAGGAAGGGGAAGGGAGGGGGGAGGTTTGGGTGGAGGGAGGGTGATGGTTTGGGCCACATCTATGGTGCATATTTTTATCTATAATTAAAAAAAAAAGAAGAAGAAAAGAAAAAAAAACAAAACAATAGAACAGTATCCAGGAATTTAGCTTGGGTTAATGCTAAACATCAGTGTTTGGAAGCAGGTAATTTTAGAATTGGAAGGGTCATTTAGTTTAGTTCCTTCCCTCTATATTTCTGAATATTTAAAAACCAAGATGTTTGCCAGGTGTAGGGGCTCAGGCCTATAATCCCAGCACTCTGGGAGGCTGAGGCAGGAGGATCCCTTGAGCTCAGGAGTTTGAGACCAGCTTAAGCAAGAGTTAGACCCCATCTCTTCTAAAAATAGAAAAACTAGCTGGGTGTTGTGGCAGGCACCAAGGCAGGAGGATTGCTTGAACTCAGGAGTTTGAGGTTGCTGTGAGCTAAGCTGATGCCAGGGCACTCTAATATGGGTGCCAGATTGAGACTGTTTTACACACACAAAAGGAAAAAAACGCAAGATGTTGAATTTGGAGACAAGTCATTGTAAAAGATCTCTGGGACTAGAGAATCCGTAAACTCAATTCAGGGTTTTTATGGTCCGGAGACTTGTGTCATTTGTTCATTTTCTATTTTCCACACTTTCTTTCTTGGTTAAACCCCATTCTTATTTAGAAAACACACACACACACACACACACACACAGTATAACAAGACAGGTCTTAGGGCAGAGGAAGGTTCCATAGGCTATGGAACACTCAGGAGAAATTTTTCCCGGAAAGACCATCACCCCAGTGCTGTTCAGTCAAAGAGTGAGACGCTTTAAATACTTAAAGACTATTATCCAACAACCTACGACTATAAAGAAAGACAAAGTTCCCGAGGCATGCCACAGCTCCAAGCTCAGCTTATGACAGAAGAATCATAGGACTCAGATCATATGTGACTCCAAAGATCAGCTATCTCAACATTTCTATTTTATAGACATTTGACCCCCTTTGAAAGTAACATTTCTAGTCCCTTTAAACGTATAAAAAACATTTTATCCTTTTTGTTACTGTAAATGATAAAAGATTCCATTTGCAGCAAATACTGTTTAATTTAATTTTAGATTAACAAGTACTTTAAATGTATACTAGGAAATATATCTTAATACAATTTTCACTACTATTCACGATCTATAAGACAATCTATAAAGACAAATTTTGATATTTTCCTAATTAACAAGTGGCATGATTTATTGCCTTAAATTGTTCATAGAAGAAAAAGTAGACTGTGTCAATGAATTAATTTTAAATTGAAAAAACATTTTAAATTGACATTTTATATGGAAATTTAAAATCTATGTTCAGATATCAATCAAACAAAAACTATTTTGATGACATGATGTTAATAATTTATTTTATGCTTTTTAGAAATGATGTATTTGGGGGGTTAAAAATGATAACATGAGAGGAAAGTTTGGTGCTATTTTTCATGAGCATAGCAAATCACAGCATGAATCTTTTTTATTATCACTAAACTCCAATGTACAAATGGAGATCATTATCATACTCTAAACTTAACATTAGTTATTGAGGTACTAGAAACATCCTCATGTGTATATAAGATTTTGATCAGTGAAATCAGATCTGGAGGAAATTATTGTAATTATTCTATTCTTGTTTATATGTTTCACATTAACTTTTATTTCACTCTTAAGAATCTTTAGGCAGCTTTTCTTACCCAGTGGCCAACTGAGGGTCAAATTAAATGATTTATGATTACTAGTTAAAACTATTAGGATGTTATGCTGGTCACAACCAACATGGTGGCTAGTTGTATTTAGTTGAATAATGATATGTGTGAAATATAAACAAGTCCCTCTAATTTCTACTAGCCTTAATTCAAATGGGAAAGTTTTCTGATGTTTTTTTCAAACAGGGAAATGCAAAGAATTATGTTCTTTATTAATTAAAGAAAAAGAGTGACAGACACTGTCTTAGATCAAGTTCCCTTTCGCAGTGTCTGAGGTGGGGAATCTTTGGTGCAGATGATTTAGTGAGGGAATGCTGTCAGGAGGAACCTGGGAGGTGTGACAGAAGTGGGGGTGGTGATGCCACAGAGGGCTCTGCAGTGTGGACACCAGAACCCAGTTAGTTCTGCACTGTACCACTGACTCACTGGCCATGGGCTGCCCTTCTGGTTGGGGGTGAGGGTGGGGGATGTAACCTTCCAGGTGGTTCCTGTGAGATACAGGAACTCTTCCCAGAGCAGGGTGCAGCTGTGTGCAACTAACATCTACAGCAGCATGGAGCTGAGTGTACCAACCAGGTAAAAGGAATCTGGAGGCAGAATTGATATCCCCTGCGATGGGCATAATTTCTTTTTATTATTTTAAGTGTATAAATCCACTAGAACCATCTCCTGAATACTTAAACTGTTACTGAACATAGATTGTTTAATATCATTCAACTGTCTCTCCCCAGTTGGAAGGTAAGCTCCATGAGGGCATATCCTTGTTCTATTTAATATACAAATGGTTCCTTGGTGCCTATAATAGTCACAGGCATGTAGAAGGTATTTATTCATCTATGGAATGAATGAGTGAATGCGACAGATCCAGAACCCTGGTCTCCTGAATTTTGTGGCATTGCAATTACAGCGGCTGACCCAAATAGAAGGTTGTTTTTTTCTCACAATACAAGAAATCTGGTGAGTCCAGGTATAGGGCAGCTACTCTGCTTTATCATTTATATCCTAGGAGCCTTTTCTCCTTTGGATGTGACTTTCATCCTCATGTATGACATAAAGTCCCTTCCACCTCAGTCTAGAATCCATTCTCCAGGGCCAAAGATGAAGAAACAGCAGGAAGTGGTAGCACCTGTATCAGGAAATCGATAATGTTTCCAGAAATCTCTAGCAGATTTCCATGTAGATATCTTTGTCCAGAACTATATCTATCATCTGGCCAACCCTGAATATTAGGAGGTCTTGGATGGTAAACAGACTGGCTGCTGTCTTGCCACACAGGACAAAATTGGGATTCTGTTAGGAAAGAAGGAGAGAGAATCTGCCACAGGAGCAAAACAACACAAGGCCTATGGGTGTTAAAAAACAAATATCCCCCCCCCCCAACAGCAAATAAGGCGAAATTAAAATAAAAATGGAAACTAATTTTAAAAACTCAAATATCTTTTCTCTTTTTCTGCTTCCCCATCCTTTTTATGACTTTCCTAGCAACCAGAGGTAAAGTTCTCCCCAAAGTCAGTAGGAAGGAAATACTTTAAATGTGTTTTAAAACACATCAAAATGAGGCTGTGACTGAGGCACTTGTTTTTTTTTTTTTTTTTTTTTCTGCAACAAAATTCTTAGACAACTGTTTATTTTCATCCTACTGGTCTGATATTCCATCTGTACACTGGTGAGTGTGTACGATGTTCCCCTATTAAATTCTCTTTCTCTTAAGTAGGAAACTCAGACTTCTGCTATTGTTGTTGTTACTATAGGAGACTCCTAGGTGCTATTGTGCCTTCTGGTGAGTCTTGTGTTTCTCCATGGAGATGCTTTCATTATTTCCAGACTCTTATTGAACCCATTATGAGACCATTGAGACAGGATGAGAAATAAAAATGACTACTTTGTGCACTGGGTTGTTATTCCTGGATCTTTACAATTGAGGTGGAGAAAGAAAACACCTCTGAAAAAATAATTTAAGAGGCAGGACTGGTTGGTTGTGTCACATTTGATCTCTGGAGTTCCATAATTCATGTGAAAATATGAAAAGGGCCACATAAGTGAATTTTAGTGGCATTTTTTAGTTAAAAATCTCCCACTGACAAAATCACCTTTCCCATCAAGAGTCATTTGGGCTTGCAATTTAAAGGTTGGCCCTTCCAGTAAAGTGTCTTTATGTCAAGAGTTCTGAATTTCCATTTCCAGAGTTCTTTCTCTGGCTGGTCATGCTGGATTTGAACTGGCGTGTTGATCTTTTTGTGCCTTTGTGTTCCCCATTCATAAAATTGGCTGTACTTTGTGGTTGTATTGATGAGGGGGTACCAAGTCAAATATCTTGGCCCCAAAATATCTACCTAACACCAGCAGGGTAATTTTCAAGGGCAAGACACCATTTCTGCAAGTAGATTTGATAATTAAGTTCATCAGAAGGGTGTAACAGTTCCTTCCAAAGAAGAAACCCATTATTGCTAATTGGTCAGATAATTGGGGATGGTGTCATTATAGCCCATCTAATGTAATGCCATATATCATTATCCAAGTGAGCTTCCTATGGTGATGTTGCTATACATCCACAGAAAATACTTCGTTCTTTGGTTTTCTTATTAGGTTTGCTATCATACCATTATTGTACCATTAACATTTAGCAGCCCGGGAAGAAGAAAGAACACACTACTACACAGCGCTTGGTAAGGCCAACACTGATGGAGACTATTACACTTCAGGAAGTTTTAACTTTCTTGCACCCAATTTCTCATCACTAATATAAAATTTGTATTCTTCCCGGGCCTCCTGATTTTGTAAAGGAAATAGAGAAAAGAGAGGAGGGGGACCAGGAAGAAACACAAATCAGGCTGAGCCATTTCCCGTGCCTGCACTTACATCAGTGATTAATCAGACTAATGGGGAGTTCTAATTCAATGCTTTGCTACCCTTAAGTCCTATAATTGCGGTGTCTCTGAACCCAAAGGAAACACGTTGTGCTCTGCGTGCCCAGGCGCATAGCTTTTAAATCTTCATAACTCTGTAATTACTACAGTGCTTTCCTTCAAATCTGGCTCAATTTCACTTCCTTAATGAGCACCACAATCTTGATAAAGTTTGAAGTTTGCTGCCTCTGCTGTTCACAAGGACTCAATCCCAGACTGATAATGTGAGTTGTAGGTTTTACTCCCTCAAGTTCCTCTTGAAAAGAGCTGATTTATTTCAGGACCACCACAGTCAAAAGCACTTCCTCTGGGTCAAGGCCAGCACTGGGTGTTTTCATCACTGAAGGGTGCCTGGAGAGAAAATTCTGAACAGTTAAAATGGGGGGAGGGGAGCTTAGGACCCCCCTCCACCCCTCAGCTGTTTAGCTTTATTAGTGCCATGTGCCCTAGAGACTGTGGTTCATCTTACCCAATTGAAGACTTTTCTTTATAGGAAATATATTAAAAATCTTCCACTTCCTCTTTATAAACTGAGCCCTGCCAAAGAGTGAAAATTACAAGTCAGCTTTTTCTCTTTCTTTCTTTCTTTCTTTCTTTCTTTCTTTCTTTCTTTCTTTCTTTCTTTCTTTTTTTTTTTAAAGCAACATAATTTTCACATTCTTTTTCTTACCGCCTGTTTTTCAGGATTTTTAAAAGACTTGTTGGCAATGCCATTTAATGATTCTAGTCAAAAACACATCTTCTCTTGCAGCTGGGTGGAGGGGCTCTTAATTTTAGCCATGCTGTTTTGTTTTTAACCACGCTTGGTCTCAGCTTTTGTCTTTCTAAGCTGTAAGAACCAGCACTGAAGCCGGTGTTGCTTTAGAATCCTTGCTCCAGCCTGTATTCCCCCTAGACAATGTTAATTGCTCTGGGATTCTGAATAGCACTTAATTCTTATCTATATTATAGCTTGCCTGGCGTTGCACTACAATTATTTGTTTACATGTCTGTCTACCCCACTAGACTGCACCCTTTGAGAGCGATCCTCATGTCTTCTTTCCTTTTATATCCCAGGCATCTCATAGAGGCCGAGCACCCAATAAATGTTTGCACACAGTAAATGGAAGCATCCGGTAAATGTTTGTTGCGTAACCAACGGAACGAATAAGTGAATGAAACTCCATTGTTGTTTGCTATCACCATCTGCTTTTAACTCTGTCAGTTATTTTGAATTATGTATTTGCAGTTCTGACTAGATCCAGATTTGGCATGTTTAAAATTATATTCAGTTGTAAAATGTGAGGCTAGGATTTTTAAAGATTAGCAAAAAGAATTTCTCCCACTGGAAACAATGTGAGTAATCAACAGTTCTTTGCATAGGAAGATAATAAGGCTGGTTGGAATAGTCTTTGGATTCACAGTCTTTGGAATTTTGGGAAAACCATTTAATAGCATTTTTTTTTTTTTTTATCCATGTTTTCCTGTCAGTATAATGCAGAGAGAAATTCCTGTCCTTCACACTTGGTAGACTAGATGAAGATTATTGAGGAAGAAATCATGAGCTAAAACAAAAGAAAACCTTCAGTATTGGTATATAGTCTTTCATTCCCTGGAAACTATACACATGTAGTTATCAACATACATGTAAATATACTTAGGAGTACAATGGCTTCATATTTTGATATGTTAATAAATGCCCCCCCCCCCCAGTGTTTCCTGGGAACACCAGTACACAAAACCAAACTCAAGGTTCTTGAACTGGAATGCCTTGAACTTTAAGAGTTTCAAAAACTAAGCTAGGATGGCACTGGACACCATGTTTATGCCATAAATCACACATATGGAAGAGTGTGTGCTCCCTCTCTGAAGATGCCATGCAATCATGGGTGGCTGGCTTCTTCCCGTGAATTAGCAAAGCTGAAGGAAAGAGAGAGTTGGTGATGCTTAGAGCTCAACCATTGGCATTAAATTTGGGAGACACTTTTAGAGAGCTTGAAGGTGGTCACCTCCTGATGTGGGGGTGACAGGGGTGAGTAACATCTTCTGTGACCTCTCAGTCTGCTATGTATAAGGCTCTCTCATCTTAAGCCTTAATTTTTCTCTTAAGGTGTTTTGTGTAACTTTATTTGTAAGTGCAGTTTACGTATAGGATGACTATGAGCTCTAAAAAGTTCTTGGCTTCAGTGTGAACCACATGACTTCCCAACAATTTCCGAAGAATGACAACTCCTCCCTCTGCCTCCACCCCTCACCACCCATTCTCAAATGTGATCTTTCTCCTTCACGTGATATTGCAACTTACATTTTATGCACAAACCATATTCATTTATTTTCAAAATGTTGGATTTTACTTATGTAAATAGTTTTAGGTAACAGGTTGGGATAGAATGCTCATAATTTTCCCAATAAAATTAATGGAAATTTAAAAAAACCAGCTTTTTAAGTAGTGGCAGGGCCTTTAAGAGTGAATTAAAGTGATTAAAAAAGGAATAGGTTCAATCGGCTGGAGGGAGACTTCAGTCACTATAATTTAATGATTATGCCAACCTGCATATATCCTAGCATTTCTCGACATATTTTTCAAGTATAAATAATGCGGAAATGTTTGAATCATGACATTTTTGGTGAGGGGTCTTATAGGAATCTGCTGTGCGGCTTATGAGATTCTAGAGGAAACTTGACTCTGGTTCTGTGGAGGCCTGAGGACAGCCAGGCTGAGGGCAGAGGTGTCTTATGGTAGTCTGAGTGCCAATCTTAGAGTTCAGCAAAGCCGAAGGAGGCAGGAGGTAACTGTGGGGCGTGGTGACACAGACAGGATATTTCATTCATTTTACAATGCCATGAGGTTTATACTGACCTGACATTTGAGTTTACAGGGAAATTGTGCTGGCCTAGCCTTTGAACCGCACAAAAGACTACTGGGAATTAAGCAACAGGGTCATTTTAAAATGCTCTTTCCCTTCCATTTTGGCTACAAGTACAGGGTAAGTGAATAAGTGTCCATGGGTGGTGGGGGACTGTGATTAGGAGAGATCAACAGACAGACCTGGTATAACAGTCTGGCTTCAGATAGCAACTTTGACTTCAGAACTTTCTGTGAGAAAACTCAGGGTAAAATGGTGTAATCCAGAATTTGAATAAGAGA
Organism: Loris lydekkerianus; assembly: GCA_963574355.1. Classification (NCBI taxonomy): domain Eukaryota; kingdom Metazoa; phylum Chordata; class Mammalia; order Primates; family Lorisidae; genus Loris; species Loris lydekkerianus. Next base: position 7,886 of record CAUYPK010032651.1, read on the forward strand.
GACACAGAGCTCCTGGGTGTGTTGAAAACTCATCAGCATTAAGACTACTCATATATCCAATCAGGATTATATGTGCTTAATGCTCTTTTTTTGATTTTAGGATTTTAGTTCTATAAAGTAGAAACCAAAAGAAAAATGTACGTGTGTGTGTGTGTGTGTGTGTGTGTGTGTGTGTGTCTGTCTGTCTCTTGGGGTGGGCAGGGAGGTAAACCACATAGGAAGGGCTTGAGGTGGGAAGGGGTAGGGTAGGGCCAACAGGCTGTCCTCGAGGCCACCACTGACTCCCATAGCATTTTTACTTAGATGGTGTTACTAATGTTTAACAGTTTCTAAAGATGCCTTTATTTACACCGTGCATAGGACTGAGAAGACATCAACCTACCATATCAATGAAGATGATCATTTGTATTTGTTTTATTTGGGGAAACTTTGAAGAAATCTGTCTTTTAAAGACCCCCGGATAAAAAACTAAAAGTGCCCTTGGAAAGGTCACTGGGGACCAAAGGAAGGGGAAGGGACAGTGAGAAAGGAGGAGATCAAAGACAAAATCAAAGCTCTTTATTTTTAAGCTGATGGCTTTATTAGCACACAAAAAGGAGTTCAAGAGATTACAAAGAGAGCACTCCTTTTTGCATCCTTGAACTGTGCTTTGAATCATTTTGAAATTGTGACTTGAATCTGTGCTGACCACTTTGGAGCAGATACCAAGGTAGCCAGACTGTTCTTGAACTTAATTACTCCCTGGGAGCCTCCCTCTGCTGGCCCTTTGCCCTCCCCTTCAAATCACCTCTCTCAGGGCCCTGGAAGGAACTCACCACTAGTGGAAACTCCCTTTAGGAGTGAGAGCCACATACCATTCATTGATGGCCCAAGTCAACTTTTCTGCTGGGCCTGTTCCCCTGGTGCCCTTCAATAGTATTGATAGGACAGTGCTGGGTGAGAGGGAATGCAGCAGACTGTGGCCACAAGGCTTACTAACTGGACACCTTTAATACCCCCCATTGTTCTGCTTCCATGTGCTCTGGGAGGAGTTTCTGGCATGCCTGCCTAGCAGAACTCATGTTCAGAATTTTGAACATATTCAAAAATCAAGCTAAATTTTAAAATAGCCAATTTCAAGCTTTTCAGACTTGTGAGCTAAAGAAGAACTCTTAAAAGACCCTGTTCCAAAATATTCTTTTTTTCATTTTTATTTGGAAACAAAACTAAAGTGGAAGTTGCAAGAAATGGGCAATGAACCACAATATGGCCTTTACTGAGACTCTATTTTAAACATTTTGCCTTATTTTCTTTGTTCTCTCTTTATACATACATACATACATACATGTTATTATTATTATTGTCATCATTCTTCTCGTTGTTACTGAATCATTTATGTGCACCTTGCAGACATCATGACCTTTTACCCCCCAAAGCCACAATCTGGATCTTTATGAACAAGGACATTTTCATGCCAAAATGTTATTTTTTTTAGGTAGACAATGACAAAAGTCTGTTGAAAACTTTATAACCAAAGTATGGGCCAGTCCAAAGTGCTGACGGTTGGGCCTGGCTGGGTCTAGCACTGAAGGCAGAGAGAGAGGCGAGGAGACACCACTGCAGGTCTGGAAGACTTTATGGTTGCCATAAAACATATTTTTTCCATGTTCTCTTTAGAAACATGAAATAAAGGCTGCATTCCCAAGATCTGGCTTGTGGCTTTAAAATAAAAAATATTTTTATAGTATACTTTCTGGAGGGATGAAAGCACGTGTTTTATTAACATTTTTCAAACTCTTTTTGGGTCTTAGGCTGACAGCATCCAGTTTGCAGACTGCTGCAATAGAAAATGCATGCCTTTTAAGAAATTATACCTTTCAGTCAACTGAAGGGGAAAACTTTCCATTCTCTTGTGAATCATCATCTCTCCGATGGAGAACTTTCAAAACTCCGCTTATGATCAGCACAGTGGAGTGACAAGGAAGTAATCTGATGTTATCTTACCTAACCTGCAATGAATTTTGCAAGCAGTTTTCTGGGAGTTTTGCTCATTGGTGGTTTGGGTCTCATTCATGATATCCTAGAAAGACTGTGCCAGCGCAGGCGGCCACGTGATGCCTGGGAAGGAGTGTGAACAGCGTTCTGGCCACTCTGGCCCTGAGGGGATACACCCACACCCAGTGACCCTCCCCGGCGGTCTCACAGCACTGTCAGAGCCCGGGGCCCTCCAAGGAGCAGCCAGGTTTTCTCCCTCTAAGAACCCAAAGGACTTGCACAAAACTGGAATTCGGCGAAAAACTTGCTCTAACACGCCAAACCTGCTGCATCCCTAATACCCCACCCTCTTCTCTTCGCGCTCGCTACCCACACCCCTACTCCCAACTTGAGGACTCTTCTCCCCCCCCACCCCCCACGACGCTGACAGTCTCAGTGCTAAGTCCTTGGACGTGAGGAAGTATCTTAGCGCCAGAACGCGCCTGGCGCGGCGAGGCCACCACTGACTCCCAGCGGCCGCACAGGGCGCTGCGGCCCCCTCGCCCTGGTCTCCCCCGCCCTGCGTCCGCCCCGCCGCCCCCGCGCGGCCTCCTGCGCTGTGGCTGGAGGCGGATTCCTCTCTCCGGGTTTTCAGAGCGCCTCTCCGAAACCTCCTCCCCGCCCAGAGAGGGAGAGAGATCCCGGGCGCAATCGCTCCCCGGAGCGGCCGAGGGGCGCGCGGGGAGAGGCCTGCGCCGGGGTACTTTCAAACTGAGGCGCGCGCACACACTCACACCCACCCACCCAGACACACACACACACACACACACACACACACACAAGCCCATTTATATAGGCGGCGGCAACGGCAGTGGCCGGGGTGGCGGCGGCAAGCGCAGGAACGATGGAGCTGAGCCAGTCGACCCCGGTTGGAAGCAAGTGAGGACAGTCCAGGCGCACCCCAGGATTTCTGTGCCCGGTGCTTGTCATCCTCTCCAGGGAACTATGCACCCAGAGGAGGCCCGGCAGGACTGATTTGCTAGGGAGAGGGCGGGGAAGAGGAGGAGGCCAGGTGAACAGAGGAACCCCCTGCGTATTCCGACTGCCCGATCGCGCCTTTGCCCCACTCCTGCCTCCTCCCTGCTCAGGTGGGCGCGCCCGGTCTTGGGTTCACTAGGGGCGCTCGGAGGAGACCAGAAAGTCGCGGCCCGGCTGCGCGGGATGCCTTTCGCCAAGCGGATCGTGGAGCCGCAGTGGCTGTGCCGACAGCGGCGCCCGGCGCCCGGCCCAGCTGTGGACCCGAGCGGAGGCAGCATTGAGCCGCCGCCGCCGCCCCTCCAGCCACCCAGCCAGCCCGACGAGGCCGAGGTGCCGGGGCCAGAAGAGCCAGCCCGCGCGCCCCCCGCACCTCTCGGGCTGCCACCGCCACCGCCGTTGCCCGCGCCGGCCGACCTGGCTCAGCTGCCGCACGGAGAGGCACCAGCTGCAGGCGAGGAGAGCGCGGCTGAGGTCCCGGAGGCGGCGCCTGGCACTGGCGAGACGTCCTCGGCAGCGGCCGCGGCCGTGCTGCTCATGCTGGACCTGTGTGCGGTCAGCAACGCCGCGCTGGCCCGCGTCCTCCGGCAGCTCTCGGACGTGGCCCGGCACGCGTGCAGCCTCTTCCAGGAGCTCGAGAGCGACATCCAGCTCACCCACCGCCGCGTCTGGGCGCTGCAGGGCAAGCTCGGCGGCGTGCAGCGAGTCCTCGGCACGCTGGACCCCAAGCAGGAGGCAGTGCGTGAGTACCCGCGACGTCTGTCCGCCCGGCGCCCGGCTCCAGCGCCGCACCCTAACGCCCTCCCCGGCCGCTGCAATTCCAGCCCCGCGGCACCGCGCCCGTTGCGGCATGCACCTTACTTTCGCCTTTCCACCCCTCCCTTGCCCTGGGGCCCATCCCATTCCTCCTGGGGCGGAGTGGCTGGGCAAGACCCCATTCTATAATGCAGACGTGGAGGGTGGAAAGTTAAAAGGGCGGCCTCTGAACTCGCAGACAGCGTGAGCTGAGAGGGAGCAGAAAGGGAGCGCAGGAGGCGGAGAGGGTCTGTCCTTCACCTCCTGGGCTCACCTTTCAGGTCCTTTGGGTGGGAGGTGTTGCAACTCCTCTGGTTTCCAGCAGCCCTGCACTGAGCCCTATAGCTCACCCTAAGCGTGCTCAGGTGTGGAGTTAGAGGGGTAGCGGGTCCTTTCAGGGCTGCTGCAGCACCACGGCGGTTTTGTCACTCTTTCTGTGACCTTAGGGCTGCGCTGAGCCCCGAACTTGTGCCTTGCGCTGGTGTGCGATGTAGCGTGGCGCCGCTCGCCTCCTGGAGCGAACTCCGTTGCGCTCCGCTGAAAACCCCTGTGGTCTGGAGGGGCCTCAGGGAGGAAGCAGTATAGGTGGGGAGGAGCCCATGTCTGGGACACTTGGGAGATGGACTAGACCCCTGGGCATCTTTTCTGCCCCGAGCAGCCCAGGGTTTCTACTAAATGGCTCTGTGCCACCTCCCCTCTGGGGATCTCACAGGCTGCCCCCGCTCGGTGCTTTGTCGCCCAAATGTACAGGCGTGTGGACTTAAGGTATGAACTAGTCCAGCCAGGCAGGCTGTGGGGAGAGGCGAAGAAGGAGGTCTGGGAGATCCCTGGGCATCTTTGCTATCCACTGACTTTACTCTTGCGACACCCCAGAGCTCCCACTAGTCTTTCTGTGTCATCTTCCTTTCCAGGGGCACGCAGGGCCGTCCCCTTGCGCAAGGTCGCCGGAATCTAGCAACGGTGGAATCATTTAGGAACGACCCGGGAGGTAGACAGGGACGCTGGGCTGGCGCGCCAGTCCTTTGGTACCTAGTCCGCTGCAACGCTCGCGGCGATGGTGATGTCAGCGGCTCTGACTTACGTAAGAAGCTTCCTCGGTTGCTGCAGCAGCTGCGCCGGTGCGCAGTGGCCAGGGAGCGAGCGGGGCGGAGGCGCTTTCGCTGCATCCTTCCCTGGGGATTTCCGGGCACCTCTGCCGCACAACCCAGCCCAGCCTCCTAGCGGTCCCTGCCAGCCGGCGCGTCCCCACCCTCAAAGAAAAACTCCTTTGAACTCCACCCCGGGAATTCGCTGCTTTTCTGCAATAACAATAATAATAAGCGTAATGAATAAATGATGTGCGCGATCGGTTTTCGCAGCTATAAAAGACCCGGAGTTGGGTTAATGACTGGTTGTTTAAAAGGGCAATTCTGAGAATGAGTTCTGGAAAGAATTAGGATCGCCTTAGGCCAAGTCGTATTTTACTTTTGGGACTTGAAATGAGCACTTTAATCCTTCCTCCTTTTTACCCCAAACCACACAGCGGGGACAGGCCCTTCACTTTCAACAGCGCTGATATCTGGGGAGTAAAGTTGGGGGGAGTGGTGATTTCACTTCAAACGAACTGGAGGGAAGTTTTTCAGACTGTTGAGTGGTGCATGCGGTGTGGTGCATACGTTTCCCACCCACACCTCTCCTTAACTTAGATTTTACACAAGTGAAACTTGGTGCAAAACCAGAAAGTATCCTTCTCTCTTTTCTTTAGAGGCAGAAGTACAGTTACCTATTTAGAGCTTATCACAGTCCTTTCAAGTCCTTTTACTAATAACTGGAGTACACACTAACAGTAAATGGAGATAAGAGAGGATCTTGAGTGCATGCATATAGCTGATGAACATATGCTGTGTTTATACATAGTTATAGTGAATAAAGATGGGGCTAACACATATCATACCAAGGAATAGACTTAAATCTAGTATTTTTAAATTTTTCTAAAATGCTATTTCCACGCTGTGTCCAGATCTCACTTTTCTCTTGCCCATTTAAATTTAGGATGGCATTGTTCTTGTTTGTCATGAAAGGTGTCACCTTTGAGAGAAAAAACACAATGCAATGTGTCTTGGGTTTCCTAGAATGAAGGCTCTGAGATCAGGATTTTGATGCAAGAACATTATTTGGGAGGGGATCCCTGGAAGCACAGGGAGGGAGTGGGGAAGTGAGTCGGGGAAGGGGGGTAAGCTGATACACGTGTGAGCTGGTTACCACTGTGGGAAACTGGAGTTCAATCCAGCTGGCCACCCTCTGAGTACACACCTCCAATGTATTCCACGGAGGAGTAAGGAAGGTGGAGTATTTGCACACCAGCTTCTATCCCCTTAGTGGTGGAAGGTAGCACCTGGAGCATGAACTCTAGCTTCTGGGGCCTGCCCCATGTGAGGCCCCAGCATGTTCCCAGGGCCAGGTAGAAGGGTGCAAATGCCCGTGGTGTGCAAAAGAAGGAATGTCTTCAGGAATTCTCTGGGGGAGGGGAGCAGAGGCGCTTGGGGTGGGGCACCAGTGACACCACCTACATTATGTATCTCCCTTTAGTATTGCTGAGGCCTAGGGGAGTTTCAAAGGTTAGAAGAAGCTTAAAAGTCAACCTTGTTCTTTTTTCTCCCACTTTGATGGTGTCTGGGTACCTCAACACCTCCTGTATTCCTCCTCACCCAGTTCACCATTTCCTATGCTGTCTGCTTGCTGTTTTATCCTCCGGCAGCTGCTTCCTGTCACCCTGAGACATGTTGGGGGGCTTTTGCAGGGCAACATGATCTGACATACATTTTCACAAGGTCACTCTCTGGAGGCGAGTCTGGGGGGGGGGGGATGGTAGACCAGTTAGACTGGTGTGACTGGTGATGGTGGCTAGGCCTAGGGAGATAGTGAGAAGTAGTCAGATTCTGAATTCATTTTGAAAATAGAATTGACAGGACTTACAGATTGGATTGGGTATAGGGCAAGAGAAAAAATAATTAAGGATGATTCCTAGTTTGGGGACTTAAATAACTTTCAGAAGGCAATACCATTTACAGAAATGGAGAAAGCTAGTGGAGAGTGGATATTTTATTGTGGAGGGACTGGAATCAATCATTTTCTATTTGAGCCATGTTAAGTTTGAGATGCCTGATGTGTCTTCTTCTTCTTCTTTTTTTTTTTTTTTTAAGAGACAGAGTCTCACTTAGGTGAGGGCTGTGGCACCACATACAGCTCACAGCAACCTCCAGCTCTTGGGCTTAGGTGATTCTCTTGCCTCAGCCTCCCAAGTAGCCGGAAATACAGGCACCTGCCACAATGCCCGGCTATTTTTTTGTTGCAGTTTGGCCAGGACCGGGTTCCCATCACCCTTAGTATATGGGGCTGGTGCCCTACTCACTGAGCCACAGGTGCTGCCCCTGATGTGTCTTCTTACACACTTTGATGTGTGAATTGAGAGCTCAGAAGTCCAGGCTGGAGATGTACATGTGAGACCTAAGGGTGGAGGTGATATATGAAGCCTTGGAACTAGGAACAGTGATGAGAGTACAGAGAAGGGGGAAGGACCTAGCTTAGGGCAGTCCAACTTGGAAAGTTTCAGAAGGAAGGAAGGAAGAAGACTGAGAAATGATAGCTGAAAAGCTGGGAGGAAAATCAGGACAGCGTGGTATGATGGAAAATAGGACAAGATGTTTCAGGAATGGGGGAGAAGTCAACTCGGTCAAATGCTCCTGAGAGTAAGATGAGCATTCAGAAGAGAACATCAAATTTGGTCACCTGTAATTAATGAGTGGCCTTGAGAGGTGCAGAGGTGGAGATGAATTCCAAATCAGAGGGGTTGGAGATAGAACAGGAGGGGTGGAAGAGGAAATAGCAGCTACAGACAAGTCATCAGTAGTTTTGCTCTGCAGGAGAGTAGAGAGATGGAACAGTGGCTGAAGGGTAATACAGTATCAGGGAAGATGTTCTAAAAAGGTATTGATAGTTTAGGCATGTTTGGATTCCAGAGGTAGGAGGCAATTGATGATTCTGGGGGAGAGAACAGGGTCATTGTGGAAGTCCTTGAGAAGCTGAGAGGGGATGAGATGAGAGCACCACTTCTTCCCTGGGACCTGGAGGAAAGTCAGAGGATGTAGGCAGAGGGGCAGGTGGGCAGACAGAGGTAAGATGGGGGTGTTCTTCTATAGTTACATTGATTTTTCTCTGGGAAGTATGTGGTGAGGTTAATCAAGTGAGAGAGTGTTGGCAATGTGAGGAGAAAAGGGAAGGTATTAATAAGTTGTCTTAGGGAGGGAACGTGGCTTCAGCAAGGAAGTAGAATGGGATTATCTGGCTGTGTTGAGAGCCTTATGAGATTTATGGTCATAAACTTGAAGTAAGTCCAGTTTTTTAGTTACTAAAACCTGAGACTTTAGAATTACTTCATGGGTCTCAATGCCAAGATATTCATTCTTAGACATTTTAATGTTGTTGGCATTTTGAATGTTGTCAATTATATGTAGTTACTGAGTTTTTAAGTACATTTTATATTCAAGTTTAACATTCCCACAGAAAAGCACACACATCATAAGTGTTCAGCTTGGCTAATTTTCACAAAGGGAACAGCTCATGTAAGTACCACCCAGATGAAGAAATAAAATTACTGTACCTGAAATACCGTCTTTTCAAGTCCTCTACTAGTCAGTATTCCTGTCCCCAAAGGTAACCACAACCCTGAATTTGAACTTTATATAAGTGGAATCATATGTATACTTTTAAGTGTCTAACATTATTCATTCAACATTATATTTATAAGATGCTTCAGTGTTTCATGTACAGTAGATTGTTCATTCTCTTTGCTAAATAAAATTCCATCATGTGTTTATACCACAATTTCTTGATCCCTTCTGATGATGGACATTTAGGTTGTTTCCATTCTAAGGCAATTGCCATGAATATTTTTTTTTCCACATGTCTTTTGATGAGCTTATGTATACTCAGCTGTTTGGTATATATCTAAAAGTCAAATTGCTGGATCAAAGAGGATGAATGTTTGGCTTTAGCAGATTCCACTTAACAGTTTTCTAAACTGGTTGTACTAATTTATACTCTCAGAAGTATATGAAATAGTTGCTCCATATCCCCACCAACACTAATACTGTTTTTAATTGTAGCTACTTTGGTGTATGTATAATGAAATCTCCTGGTGATTTTATTTTCCAATTATCTGATGACTTTATGAGATTGAACACCTTTTTATATATTTTTAACCATTTGGATGTTCTCTTTTATGGATTATCTGTTCAAAACCTTTGCTAATGTTTTAATAAGATACTCTGTACCTTTTCTTATTGTTGTGTAGGAATTCTTTATATATTGTGGGTATGAGTCATTCATTAGCTATAGGTATATGAATACCCTCTCACTGTGTGGCTTGCCTTTTCATGCTCTTAGTATTATCTTTGGATAATATTATCTTTTTTATTTTTATTTTTTTTTAATTGTTGAGGATTCATTGAGGGTACAGAGAACCGTGTTACACTGATTGCATTTGTTAGGTAAAGTCCCACTTATAGAAGTTCTTATTTTTATGTAGTCCAGTTTATTAAAATCCTTTTTTAAATTAAATCATAGCTGTGTCATAGCTGTGCACATTAATTCAATCCTGGGGTAAAATATGCTGATTTTATATACAATTTGAAATATTTTCATCAAACTGGTTAACATAGCCTTCACGGCATTTTCTTAGTTATTGTGTTAAGATATTTATATTCTACATTTAGTAAATTTCACATGTACCCTTGTAAGATGCACCATAAGTGTGGTCCTACCAATTATCCTCAACTAATCCTTCTTTTTTTTCTTGCAGTTTTTGGCCGGGGCTGGGTTTGAACCCGCCACCTCTGGCATATGGGGCCAGCGCTCTACCCCTTTGAGCCACAGGCGCCACCCGACTAATCCTTTTTTTATAGCTAGTATTTGTGTGTGTGTGTTTTCTCTTCTATTTGTTCTTAAATTCTTTATCAACCTAAAAGTCATGAAGATATCTCTAATGCTCTAGAAATATTTTGTTTTGACATTGTCTTTTAGATGTTTTTAGATCTGTAATTCATATGGAATTGATATTTGAAATGGTGTGAGGTAGGGGTCAATATTAATATTTTCCATATGGATACACAGTTGCTCCATTGCTACTTATTGAGCAGACCATAATTTCCCTGTTGTACTGTAGCAACACTTGTTTCATTTATCAAGTGGATTGATTTTATATTTTAGCCAACATTTATTGAGTTCTGCTATTTGCCAGGCACTGTGCTCAGAGCTTTATATGTGTTACCTTATTTAATCTTCATCATAACTCTGTAAGAGAGGTACTATAGTTTCCCATTTTACTGAGGATTATCAATTTATTCCAGGTAGCAATAGCTAGACAGTGGTGGGGCCCAGAATTAGGATCCAGGTCTGAGTCCAGAAGCTATATTTCCAATCATCACCATTTTCTGCCATGTGTTGTCACATAATTCCAGGGGAATTACTACAGTAGATCCTCCATAGTTGGCCACCTCCCTACATTGAACACCTCCTTAAGTTGACCTAATTCTCATAGACCAGGCATGCACCACATGTATGCATCAGTATAGTAGGCGTAGTTCCTTATGTTGACCACCTATATATAGTGATCAGTTTGTTATAGTCCATTAGATGGTCAACTTATAGAGGTTCTACTGTATATTCATATGAAGGCCTTTCATGATATACTCCTGTCCACTTGGTAAGCTTCATCTCTTGCAATACCACCCATTGTCCCTCTCAGCCTTCTCCACCTTCCACTTTAGACTGGTTCTATGCACCAGTCATACCTAACTCCTTGATATTGTGACTTTCTACGCTTTTGCATTCTTTATGCCTATGTACATACATACTACTCTTTCTTTCTGGAATGTTTTCATTGGATAATTTCTCTTCATTCTTTGGTACTCAGCTGACACATCATCTTCTCTGTGAACTGAAACTTGGTTTATTATCCACAATCTCCCCAATCTACAACTTTTCTAGAACTTTGTGCTCACCTTTATGTTAGCTTTTGTCCTTCTGTACAGCTGACATCGTTGATGCACTGACTTTATTTCTTTAGCTCTTACCTCTAATGCTGAAGGCTACTTACTGCAAACTCCTATGACTCTGCTTGGTGCTTTTGTTTTTCACTGGCTAATGGACCATGATTGGCCTTGCACATAGAGAAAGCCAAGAGGTGCCAGCAAGTTAATGGCCCTGAAGTAGCAGTCAGCCAGTAATGGACAGGGAGTTAGTGGGGGGACTACTCCAGTTTCATTACTCCTTATATGGGCGAACTCTGCTGCATGCTCGACACCACTTCCCAGCATTCTCTTGCAGGATTGAACTCTAGTTGCCTGCAATATTGGCTTATTTGATAATGCACCCTGTCTTTGCTGCCTTCCTTTCTCTGTTTCACTTCCTCACTCACCCATGGCATTTCCCAGAGTTGCCTCCCACATAAGCTACTTGCACTCAAATTTCTACTTGCATTCATAGGGTCTATTTCTGAAGGAACCCAAACCAAGACAATCTGTTTAATCTTTAAAATGAGGGCAAATACTCCCAAATAGGGTTGGGAGTATGGTAGAAGTGACATTTCTCAATCTTTTTACTTAAACTATTTGCTCCAGGATTATTATATTAGCCACATCCCTGGCCTCTGCCAGAATGTTCTGTGGTAGGTCTGGAAATAACTGTTACAACTCTTTAGTGGAGTCACAGTTTGAATCTCTCTCTTGGCATGGGAGGAGCTCTTCAGTGCTTCAGCAGTGAGAAGGCGCACAGAAGGAACTGAAATCTACAATGATGGAGACACACTCCCTTAATTTCTCAGTGTTCTGTTGGCCAGCCTTTGAGAGTGCTGTTTATTTCCCTGTGGAATGGGTCAGTGACTGCCCCTGGAGATCCCCATTTGAGAATCATAATTTCAGCCAGACCAGATACAGAAACTGCTAAGCCCCACAGGAAACTAGAAAATAACACACTGGGTAAATTGATCATTTCAGGTTGGTGTGGCAACACTAATCATGGGCTCATTCTGGTTTGGGAAGGATGATTGCGCTTTTTGTTCTCATTCAGTTCATTCTGCCACTTGTAAAACCTTTTTGCAATCTTGTTAATGTGTTTTCTTGGATGTTCTAGTAACTGTGGTTAAGTTCCTTTTCTTCCTAACCCTGCTCAGCGAGTTTCTGTGAGGCATTATGAGATCCTAACAGCTCCATTGAAAGCTGCTTTAAACCCATCACAGAACAACTGAGAAGAAAGCAATCTTTCAAAGGTTAATAATTCATGGTTGTAATTTCCTTATAACCAGTAACAGCAACACATTTCTTTCTAGACTTTTCTTGTTGTACTAGATTGAGCTTTTAAATCAAAACTACTACACTACTTTACCTAGGAAAATCCTTGAGATTCTGTTGGACTGATACTGTGTATGGAGGCCTTTTCTACAGGATGCCATCAGGACAGTGGTGCACAGTCCACAGAAGCTCTCAGAAACATCTTCTGTTTCAGAGCTTCTGGTCTACCTTTAATGAGCATTACCTTTGAAAGGCAATAACATATAAAATCTCTCCTATTGTCCTTTGTTAGCCTGAGAGCCTTGAGGATTCACTGACTTCATATGATACTTTGAAATGTTAGGGTCAGGGACAATTTAAAACATAGTTGGAATTTTATTTTGACAATTCAGTTTAATTTCCTTTTACTCTATTAAAAATTGTGGAACACAAGATTTTGTGAGTCATTCTCTTTTTTAAAAAATCATATGATAATAGTATGCCTGGAACAAACTACTGATCACAAAAATTCCTGAAAGTTCTTTTTGCATTAGGAATTCTTCATGAATTGCATTGTGGATTCAATGGAAATAAAAATGAGGCAAGAATGGTTTATGAATGTAAAAATCTCATTCTAGGGTTGAAAATTGTTGAAATAAGGTTTCGGAGAGCTTTCCCACTGGACAGTAAGCCCAGAGGGCAGGGGTGATGTCTGGTTCATCTTTGTGAATAACTAAGACAGGTATGGTACATTTTTGGTTCTGACATGAATGACCGTCTCTTTTTTTCTTTTTTTTTTTTTTTTTTAATTAAATCATAGCTATGTACATTGGTATGATCATGGGGCATCATACACTAGTTTCACAGACCGGTTGACACATTTATATCACACTGGTTAACATAGCCTTCCTGGCAATTTCACATTCTACATTTACTAAGTTTCACATATACCATTGTAAGATGCACCACAAATGTATTCTCACCATCTCTTAATCCATTGATGAACATGAGAAGGTATAGCTGTACTGAAATAGTGATCTGAGGACATGGGAATCCACATGTTAAAAAATTACTTCATTATTAAGTGCTTAAGTCTTTCAAAGTGAAATTAGTGAGAACAATGTTGATTTAACAAGAGTCATAGACACTTGGGGTCTTATAGTTGGGAAAGACTTTTGTACCCATCCAATCCAACTTCTCACCCGAGTGAGCAGCTTTTTAAAGATGTCCTGAATCACAGCCTATCTGGTTTCCATGCCCTCTGAGATCTCTGGGAGTGGGAATTGGCTACCCTTGCTCTAATTTTATTGTTGAATAGAGCTCATTCTTGAAAAGTCCTTATCTACCTTAAGAGTAAGTCTGTCTTTTTGTAATGCTAGCTTTTTATAGTCCTTGTTCTGGTGTTTGTGCCCACATGAAATTTGTGTACAACCTCTTTTACAGAATACCTTTTGAGTGTCTGGAGGTTACTGTTATGGTCCCTTCTAAGCTTTCTTCATCTCAAGTAAAACAATTTCACTTCATTCAATGCCAAGTTTCCAGTCCCCTCCCACTCTGGTCACCCTCTGCCACAGGTACAGAACATGAATGGACCCATTCCTTTCTTTATATGAATGTTCCCCTGGGACTAAGGTAGTCTTTGTTGTTTTAACCATTGCATGACACTGTTGGTGTCTTTTTGCTCTTGTGGCCCAACAAACTCCCTTCCTTCATAGTGGCAGTTTTTAACATGAGGTTTTCTCTATTCTCTGTGTGTGCAGTTGGTATTTGGAACTTAAATTTCACAAGACTCTCCCATTGTCTCTGTTAAATTGAATCTTGCTTGCTTTGCTCTTTCATTTCCAATCAGTGGTGATGGTTTAAAATCTTGATTCAATGTGTCAGCTACTGCCCACAGCATTTTGCTCTCTGCAGGCACCATAAACATGATTCTATGCCATTACTCACATCTTTGATACAATTATTGTTCAGATGGATTCAAGGCCAGAGCCCATTGGCAGGCAGTGCTAGCAACATCCCTTCAAGTTGATGTCTATTAATCAACATTCTTTGGGTACCATTGTTGCAGCAGCCATGAAATGCACCCCCCCCATCTTCCCATTCAAACCACATTTCTCCACCTTGCCCACAAGATCTATCATCATGAGAGACTGTCAAATGGTTTGCTGAAATCAAGATACCATATGCCTGTAGCATTCCTTTGCTTAGTCTAATAACCCTACTCAAAAGGAAAATGAGGTTAAGGTGGCTCAAACTGGATCTACTTCTAGCAATCACAGGGACCATTTCAATTTTCTTATATATAATGGATTAAGAGTTTATTTTGGACAATCTTCTTTGGTGTGTTAGCCATAGAATGGCCACAATCTTGGACTGCAAGGGGACTTTCTGGATCCTAGAGTCCATTTCTCTGACTCTAGAATGTCTGGTTTGTAAAAGGCAGAGAATCAGAGTGCTTGTTCCTTTCTTTGGGGATAACTGGCAAAAAAAAAATCATCGTATGCCCTTGTTCTCTGTTCCTTAAGAAAAGGTTTCAAATTTATGTCCTTTGGAATTTTCTTAGGCTAAGTTTGAGTAAGGTTGGCAAGTGTCTGGATTACTCGGTTGTTGAGAAGTAAGAGTGGATGTGGTTAAGAGTGTGGACTCTGAAGCTCGACTGTGTGAGTTCAAATCTCAGCTCCTCCCCTTCAAAGCTGAATGACTTTGGACAATTTATGGATTTTTTACTTCATTTGTTATGGAATGGAGATAAAAGAAGTACCTGTTACATTAAGTCTTTTAAGAAACTAAAAGAGTCAGGATGTATGGGTACTGAGAACTGTGTGTGGCACCTGATGGGCCCTGGATGATTATTGGCCATTTTACTGCTACTATAATTGGATTAGACAGAATAGGAGGTATGGGTATGTGTTAATTTTTTTCCAAGTAGGTGAAAACCTCTGTCTGAATCTGTGATATGCTGGGTTGGGGGAAGGAGATGGTTGACCAAGCAATGCTGTGTCTCTCTGCATGGTCAAGCAGGCCTATTAAGCTTCTTTTTTCTTTGTGGCCTCTGTTTGTTAAGCAGAAAAGTATAGAAAGAAAAAATATGACCAATAATCTTATCCAGATTCATTCATTTATCATATGCCAGGCACTGTTCTAGGCACTGGAATTTTATCATTGAATAAAAAGTTACAAAAAGCTTACATTCTGATGGAGAGAGATCAACCGTAAACAGTAAACATAATACATTTGAGGATGTGACAAAGCATGTTAGGAGGTGGTAAGTGGTGTGGGCAAAAATAAACTAGAGCAAGAGGAGGGTGATCCAAAGGGTTGGGATGGGGGGTTGCCATTTTAAATGGGTGATCAGGTGGGCCTCACTGAGGAAGCAGCATTTGAGGAAAGATTGGAGAGAGGTTAGGTAGATCACTGGAGGAAGAGTGTTCCAATAGAACCAGAGCTAGTGCAAAGGCCCTGTGGTGAGATCATGCCTGGAATTATACAGAGTGGCAAGCAGGCCTATGTGCTAAGTGAGGGTTAGCAAGGAGGAGAGTGGGAGGAGAGGAGGCAGCCATGGGGGATAAAAGGGTCTAGTAGGCCATTGTGAGGACTTTGCCTTTGGTCTGAGTGGGCTGGGCAGTTGTTGGAGGCTTTTAAGCCTAGATTAGCATGATTGGCTTAGAATTAAAAGGATCACTTTGGCTGTTGTATCAAGAAACTATGGGAGAGGCAGGAGGGATAGAAACAGGGAGACTAAGTAGGGGGCTGTTGCAGTAATCCTGATAAGAGATGGTGGTAGTTTGGTGGAAGCATCGAGATGGGGTTGGTTTCAATTTAGAGCTATTGACAGTTTTTGTTTTTCACTTAGGTTTAGGCTATTCAACCCATACAGAAGGGCACAAAATTGAAAAGGGAAGGAAAACCTTCCTCCTCTCTCATCCTACCAGACTTGCTTCAAAAGAGCCCACATTATAGTATCTTGTGCTACTTTACAAGGAGAAGTAAAGCAAACGCTTCTGTGTATGTTCAGTACATTTTGTAAAGCCATTGAATGTTGAAGAAGTAGAAACTTTTTCCAGAGTCTTGTTGATCAATCTTATTTTCAGTCTTGGACAAATTTTAAAAGTGTTCTAATACTCTTTTTAAAAATCAGGGTATAGTTTACAAACGGTGAAATGTACACATTTGAAGTCCATAGTTTGATAAATTTTAAGAGTTGTACCCGCCTGTGTAACCCATACCCCTGTAAGACAGAGAACATTACCTTCACTCCAGATAGGTAATATTCTTTTCAGATAACAAAGGTGTATTTGAACTGTGATGGCACAGCACCAGCCCCTACTGAGGCTGTGATAAGAGTATGAGCCAAGAAGAAAATGATTCCATGGGGAGGTGGCTTCTTGAGTAGGATTAGACCAAAAACTAGTCATTCCAACTATAGTATTTCTAAGACAGATTGGAACAGCGGAGTTTTCTCACTTTTGGTCTGATGGTGTTGGGTGGTTTATGACATCTTCGTGCTGAATTTTAGGGTGAATCAGGTTTTAGACAAGGATAAGAATCTGGCCTCAGAGGCCCCCAAGAGGAACTTAGAAGTAGGAGCTTTTCTAAGATAAAGCTAAAAAAAAATTTAAAAGACAGGGGAAAAAAAAGATCTTGGTATTCTCAGGCAAATTTCTAAGTAGTAGAGAATACTGATTTGCAACTGTGTTTTTAGCCCCTGCTGATGCATGAAGCCTGGATGGAGGATGCAGAACGTTGTTTAGAATTTGATTTCTGATTGTCCTAAGTATTATACATTTAGATTTGGAAATAAGAATCCCTATTCTCAAGTTCATTTACTCTTGATTTTTAATCCTAGACATCTAAGGGAAGGAAGAGCTAGTAGCTGGGAAGACAGATGACAGCCCATGAGACATAATGTTCATTAGAATATAATATCAATATTTATGTTTCTCTCCAGCCTGCATCTGGACTTGTTCCTGGAGTCTGTATTTATATTTTAAAAACATGAGGAATGCTGTGTTTTCCTTTAAAATTTCACATCAGAATTCTGCCACCTCAGCTGACCCCCTCCCCAACTCTGAAGTGATTCATTTGCAAGATGGTGCATGTTTATCTAGAATCAGTTTGATTCAAGAGATTTACTGCCAGAGGGGAGAAGTGCCTCAGGAATAAATACCACAGAAATACAGAGATGCTTCTCCACGTGAGAAGTCATAGGACCTTCTGCTTCACAAACAGGAGAGTCTAGGCTCAAAGTTGGGGCGACGTTGGGGAAATGAGTAAACCAAGGGGAGACATTGGGAAGGGCACCGGGGAAGATTTTCAGAGAGTATCACTTGAGTTAAATGCCTTTGATATGAGAAGAGAGATGTTGGAACCTTGCTTAGGTATCAGATGTCACCCAGTACTCATCTGCCAGAGTTTTAGCCTTTGCTAATTAAAACTAATCCAATTGCATGAAGAAAAATATATTGCGTAAGGTTGCCTCTTGTGTGGTTTTAACTCTTTGTCCCATATTCTAAGACTGTGAATCTCAGGCTGGTTGGAGGGTGGAAGGTGATAATAAGAATGGGGTTCACTTTAGAAACAGATTGGAGCAGAGACAATGAGTGGGGCAGGCTAGTAAGAGCATTGGGTTGTAAATGTAAATTTGAAGCCTTCTTGGGTTTTCTTGATTGATTTGTCAATTCAGTGATTTTCGTGGCTGTTGAGTGGGAAGGAAAATTAAAACAACTAACCAAACAAAAAGAATGGCTCCCCCCTTTACTTCTCAACTGGTGCTTTGTTTTCTTTCCAAGTTGCGTTGTGTGCTTTTCTCTGGCCAGGTCCGTCTGGTTGGACCAAACCTTCTTAGTAAATGTAGAATATAAATGTCTTAACACAATAACTAAGAAAATACCAGGAAGGCTATGTTAACCAGTGTGATGAAAATATGTCAAACGGTCTATAAAACCAGTGTATGGTGCTCCATGATTGCATTAATGTACACAGCTATGATTTATTAATAATAATAAAAAAGAAACTTAGGTTCAAGGTTTATTCCCTGAGTGACTGGGGTTTTTTCATGATCACACACTTACATTTCTAACCTGCATGACCTTTCTGATAAAGAGTGTATGCCAGCCTTTGCATCTCGCAGTTCCACTACTTAGCAGCTATGTGACCTTGGATAAATTCTTACTCTATGTGCCTCAGTTTCCTTATCTGTGAAATGGGAACATTGTTGTGAAGATTAAGTGAATTAATCTATGAACAACAGCAGCACTGTATGGTATATACACAGTATACACAGTGTGGCTAATATATATATGCCATTGATGGTACCACTTTTGTTATTATTCAATCAGTATTATTATCAGGAGGCTTGGATGGAGGAAGTAGGCATAAAAATGAACAAAATGCATAAAACCCAGAACCTGTGGCTCTTCTGCCAGTATAAATATTCTGGTTAGCTGGATGCATGATAAAAATTGGGACAGAAGAATGCCATCCAGTTTGCTGGCTTGGCTGGTCTAACTCATGTCGTGGAGCACTGCAAAAGCAATTTAGCATCTGGATGTCATTATGCCCTCATTTTCAGGGAGTGTGGACTTCTGCTGATGGACAGGGGAGGCCTAGGTGTGGATATGCACCATCATGGAAGGCGTGAAGAGTGCAAACACTCTTGCCCTCACTTTCTGGGACTATATCTTTTCCCCTAATGACATGCCTTCTGCTCTTTGTAGTCAGTGTATCAGGCATGGGATAGCTGGCAGAGAGGGGAGATTATAGGTCTGGGATGGCAGAGAATACCTACGTGTTCACTAACTCTTCTTTTTCTCCATGCACATGGCTAGGTTACATTTCCCAGCCTTCCTTGCAGTTAGGTGCAACCATGTGGCAGAGTTTTGTCCAATGGAATGTGGAAGGAATAATGGCTCCAGCTCTACAAAATCTGTATAAAAGCAGCCAAACACCTTCCTGCAGTTGACTTCTGGTACATTTTGCTCTCTGCATGCACAGGGTTCAGCAGACAACGCTGAGGTCCTATTAGATGGAAAGAGCACAGGTCCCTGAATCACCGCATGAAAGGCGGCCTACCAACACCTGATTGGATTTCATGTGAGAGAGAAGCAAACTTTTATTGTGAGATTAAGGGGATGCTTGTTATAGCGGTGAGCTGACTGTGACTACCATAGAGGTGCAGTCGAGGAAGCAAAAAGGATTGGTTTGCCTAAAAAGGCACAGATGACCAAGTTACTCCAAAGTATTTGGTATTCTTTCCCTGAATAAAAGAAGTATCAAACTATAGGGTTTTCTTTTTCTGAGACAAAAAATGTTCCTATGATGGGTGGTGCCTGTGGCTCAAAGGAGTAGGGTGCTGGCCCCATATGCCGGAGGTAGCATGTTCAAACTTAGCCCCGGCCAAAAACTGTAAAAAAAAAAAAAAAAAAAAAAAAAAAAAGTTCCTATGTGTGACCAGAAGCTGTGTGATTGTTTTCCTTTAGTAAGCAGATGGAAATAAAAGCTTTTTTGGTGTGTGTGTGTGTGTGTGACAGACTCTCAAGCTGTCACCCTGGTAGAGTGCTGTGGTATCACAGCTCACAGCAACCTCCAACTCTTGGGCTTAAGTGATTCTCTTGCCTCAGCCTCCCAAGTAGCTTGGGAGGCACCCAGCACAACTCCTGGTTACTTTTTGGTAGTAGTTGTCATTGTGGTTTGGCAGGCCCAGGCTGGGTTCAAACCTGGCCAGCTCCAGTATACGTGGCTGGCGCCCTAGCCACTGAGGCACCGAGCTGGAAGTAAAAGCTTTTTAACAGAGTTCCAGTTCCTACAGAAACTGTGCTACTAATAGAATCCATTCTGTCTCTCTGTATATGAATGATATACATAAACTCGTAACACTTTAAACACCTAATTATAACACAAATACAGAAATATGCACAAATAAGTGTACAGCTTCCATGAATTTTCACAAACTGAACACACCTCAGAAACTTGTACCTAGAACAAGAAATGGAACCCTTGAAGTCCTCTGGAAACCCCATTGGAATTCCCTTCTAGTCAGACTTCCCCAAGGAGAGACACTATCCTGACCTAACAACATAGATTACTTTGGCCTCTTTTGGAATTATATAGTATCTTCTTTTTTATATCTGGAGTTTTTGCTCAAAATTATATTCCATGATCCATTCATACTGTAGTATGTCACTGTAGGTCATTTCACGGCTGTATAGTATCCTCTTGTGTGAGTTACCATGGTTTATTTGTTCATTCTAAGGCATTTGTATAATTTCCACTTGGGGCTATTTTGAGTAATACTGCTATGAACATTCTTGTTCCTATCTATTGGTGAACGTATCTACACATTTCGCGTTTCTATTGAGTTAAAAGCTTACTGACTTGTAGTTTTATAAAACTTTTTCTGTTGGGCGGCACCTGTGGCTCAAAGAAGTACGGTGCCGGCCCCATATACCGGAGGTGGCAGGTTCAAACCCAGCCCCACCAAAAACTGCAAAAAAATAAATAAATAAATAAATAAAAAATAAAATAAATAAATAAAGTCTTTTTCTGTCAATAAGACACTTTAAGGCTGTGACAGTGACTATTCTTATTTCTTGCTATCCCTTGATTTCCTGATCTAGGCCAAGCAAAAGCTATGACTTACTTTTCTGTATCATAAAAGACTATCACTGATATTTAACATGGCGAAGTTTTGCTGTGTAAAACAGAGAAAACCTGATCCACCTTCAAATCCAAGCGTAGTTATTAGGCCTTTTGATTCACAGGCAGGGGCTCTTCACAAGGCCGTGTTTCAAATCACTTGCAAACTCCCTGTAATTGGAGTTTGACTTTGGAATCTTTATTGGCACTGCTCCAGCTCTTCCTTCGTGAGAAGGAGAATCCTGAATCTTCTTGGATTTTCAAGTTACTTCCTTTCTGCGGGGAGGCAGCGGAGAAGGAAGAGTGACAAGTTCTCTAAACACTTGGCCAGATTAGCTTTAGAATTATCAGGAGTTGCCTTCTCTAATTGCCCCTACTATCAAGGTTTCATACACAATCTAGGCTAGCCAGAACATTCCTCAGGAGGGCAAGAGACAAAGAAGAGGGCGGAGGTCTTTCTACCCATCAACCAAGAGGGTTTATTCTTGTGGTTCTGCTGTCAGGGCCTTGGATATCTGATCCAAAATGTGGCAATTTCAGCTAGTGGAACTTTGTGGATTGGGGGTTTATAAGGCTTCAAGCAAATTCTAAAACTTCCCACAGGACTTTCTTTCAACCCCCTGGGCATAAGCTCAGCTTCTCTGACTCCTTTGCTGAGGTTTGAAATCCTGGACTCAATGAATGATGAAACCTTCCCACCCCCTCCCCCCAGCCCTACAGGCTCCCGCTCTGTTTGGTTTGAAATGGCTGTGAGTGGAGAATTGACGGGTGAATGTTTTAGTGTGAGCCTTCCCCTCCAAGCATATCAGGAATATCTGAAACATCTTTGAGGCCAAAGCAGACTGAAGGCTGCCTTGTGTTTTGATTGAGCGTTTGGTTCCCTTCGGGTGTGAGGTGTGTGAAGCCTTTATGGGTAGGTCTGAAAATGTTTGTGAGAAGCTTCCAGGGGACCATGCTGCTGAGTGACATACAGCTGGGCCTTTGAAAGTGGGCTTTTATGACACATTTGAACATGGTTTTAGACTTTACTATAAGTGCTTCATTCCTTTTCCTAACTAGAGGATGGGTGAGCTGATTTTTCCATGAGGGAACTGCTTTGGACCATTAACCGAGATTTTTTTCAAATATAGAGGTGACTATGTCATTTGCTTTTGGATTTCGAAAACTGATGGAGACCTAGTGAGGCAACTCTATGAAATCACAAGTTAGACAGGGGATGCTTTTCTTCACTTGCCAGATGTGGACGTAAACGAGCTTCCTGCAGAATCAGAGACCTTTTAAACATCCAGATTTACTCGGAGGACTGGGGGCTTCTCGTAGGTTCCTTTTCTTTTATGTAGGCCACAGTCTTAGGTGGCCTACTGTGCAGTCTGCTTCAACCCTCTGGCTTTTCCCTGTAGCCAGCCGTGCCCCCAGTTTTTGGAAGATTGCTGTCCTAGATGATTGAGTGTTATCAAGGGGATTCTTCTAAACATGTTCAGGCAGACATCAAACAAATTCTCTCTCTCTCTCTCTCTCTCTCTCTCTCTCTCACACACATACCCTACCATTTATCATGTGATTGCTTTCTGCGAGTACTACTTAATGTTATTTTACAAGTCCCTTAAAATTCTGTGATGAAAATATTATGATATTATTTTGGTAGATGAAGAAACAAAAGCTCTGCTAGTAGCTTTAAGAATGCACTGTTCAAAAGTGCCTGGTCCAGGATTCAAATGTGGCTCTTGGGTTTGGGCACTCCCTCTACTCTCCCCAGCTCCTCTCTGTAGGCGTACTCTCCCTCCCATCATCATTACCTTGTTGCCACTGAGATAGCCATCTGCCTCCCAATTTATGATGGGAAAACCCAGAGGGGGGAAAAAGACATGAGGAGAATGTCCAGGTGTGACCTTAGATGCTCAGAGGGCAGGGGTTCAAACATCTAAACCAGTGTTTTCAACCTTTATCTCACGCATACTTGAGCCTATAGTTAAACTTCCATTGCACACTTAAATTATGTTGATCCCCACAAAAAGTAACAAAAAGGAATATACTTAATGTGCTTTGAACTCCTTTCAAAAATAATTTAATTAATGATCTTTAAAAATGTTTATGGCATACCTAAGATCCTCTCACAGCATACAGTGATAAAAGAACTGTGGATGACCTCAACTCAGAAACAAATCAACCAGAATTACAATAAGTTGCTATTTTTTCAGATAGGCCAAGATGATGGTCAGTTTGGGGGTAGGAATGAGCGTGGGATAGGCATAAAGGTAATTTTAGATGGTGCCGATGGAAGTATAAATTGGTATAATTTTCTTGGTATAACTGTGTGTCAAGGATGTCACTTCAGAATTTAACCTAAGTAAATAATTAGAGAAATAAGTCACATTAAAAAAGTACCCTAATGTTGCTTATAAGTAAGAAATATTGGAAGTATCCTAAATGATTAAGAATAGAAAATTGGTTGAACAGACAACGTTGGTATTGTAAAATACTCTGCCGGCATTAAAATGATGATTCAAATGGGTATTTATTAACCCAGAAATATGTTTATTATACATTCTAAAGTTAAAAAGACTTGCTACCAAATAGTGTGCATATTACTGCATGTTTATTAAGAAGGTATACGAATACCAGAAAGGGAAATGTCTGGAAGGACATATGCCAAATCAGTATTTTTAAAACATGTTTAGATTGTGATCCATTGTGAAAAATACATTTTATATTTGTGAACCAGTAAACACATGTAGCTGAAACAATACTTTATTAACAATATTTGTATTTTCTCTGCATAGTGAGTGCATTCTGATATATTTACTTATTTCCCCCCTTTTTACTGTATTATCTTATCTTATCCTTTTCTACCCTATTCTACTTTATTTCAATTCCATTCTTCTTCCTTCTCCTTTCTTCTTTTTCATTTTTCTTAATGCTGGTCACAATTCACTAAGTTGATTTTATAACCTCCTAATAGGCCCCAAACCACAGCTTGAAAAACAATGCTCTAAAATGTTAACAATGGCTATCTCTAGAAGGTAGGATTAGAGATAACTTTTTTTAGAGGGATGGGGGAGTACTTTTTGCCTCTCTGTGTTACTGATATAATATAAAAACTAATGAAAATTTGAAAATGATATACCGTATATACTTGAGTATAAGCCGAGTTTTTTTGGCACAAATCCCAAACTCGGCACAAATTTTGTGCCGAAAAAACTTGGCTTATACTCGAGTATATAGGTAATAAATTCATTCATAAACAAATTGATGCTCTTCAGATTTTTAGGAGCATACTCATTGTATAAAATGAGATCCCTACCCTACTCCATAATTATTGGGCATTCAGAATGTTCTGGAAAATTTAATGAACACTGTGGCAGGAAAAAAATATATCCACTCAGATACATTGTTTAAAGAATAGAACAACAAGAAGACAGCTTTTCTTGGAAGACCTTATATCTTCCAACTTAAAAGACTATGAAGCATTCATACTTACTGCTTTACCCCAGTGATGTTGCATCAATTTTCTGGGATTCATGTCTATTTCTTTTCCAGATTGCATTTTTTTTCATGCTCATTCCTCACCTTAAAAGAAAAAAACACTAATTCATCAGACTTTTTTCTGACTAGATTATCTTGGCTTACAGTACTGTTGAAGTTAGCATCCTTTAAAGCTAAAGAGAATTTTAGATGGAAGGTAGTCATTAAGAACTTAGATCAGGAAGCAGAAGCTTTAAAGGAGGATGGGAAGAATTCCTGGCTTGAGCCAGTATACTTCCCTGTGGGCTTCATGCTTTCAGCACACAGCTGGAAATCTGCAGAACAGCCGAGGAGCCCTGCTCCCAGCATTGTCACACAACCAAGGAGGTGGCATATGATGTAAGTTTTCCCTGGGTCTTCTCTGGGAAAACCACTGGTGAATAATCAGGACAGAGATTTTGGCAGAAAGTTACATTTATGTAGAGCCCAAGTAAATCTCTGGGCACATGAGCCAACTGCCAAGGGGGGTGGGTAGTCCACTGGGTTGGGGTTGGGGAGAGGCTGGCTGGCATATTCAGGGAAGGGACATGGCGAGCGATGCTTCCTGCCTTTGAAAGGAATTAATGATAGGAAATAACTGGGGTTGCTTTTCAAGATATAGTAATTTAGTTACTGTTGTTTCAGACCTTATGCTGAGAGTAATTTGGCAAGGCTGAAAATGTAATTTGGAGCTCTGGCCTTCTGCTCATGGAGAAAGCTAAATTCATTCTATCTTTGAAACATTGTGAATAACATGTCAAAGTTATTCATGTGCTCATTGATTTATTCATTTATTATCCAGTAATTATCCATTCATGTGGCTATTTGTTCATCCATCCATCTATCCATAATAGATGCTTTATCTAAGCATTCATTTGCATGATATTTCTTGTCTAGATGCTGTGTGTTGAAGGACATGTGGCAATCACTGGGGTGGGAGAAGAAAGTCTGTAAGGAAGAAGAGCATTCTGTATAGTTGAGTTGCTCGCAATCTGGCAGAACAGATAGACAAGTAAACAAATAACTACCACATAGTGTGGGGAGTGCTCAGAAGGGGATGAACCTGGCTTGATTCATGCAAAACTACCTATCACCATCAGGCCTACAATCATGGAATGTTAATGTAAGAGAGGCCTTAGAAAAACGAAATGGCATAATGGTTTCCAGACTTTATCCGAAGATCCCTGAGGTTCCATTCCAGGGAGTAAAGGTGGGAGGAGTGAGAGGAAAGCTGAACAGATGGGGTTTAGCTTCTTTCAGAACCAGAGAAGACTCCTTTTCATTTATTTCATATATCAGGATTCTTTGTAAGCTATCATTTGAGGAAGGGGGTTGGCTGCTTAATGATATTAATATTTGCAAAGCGCTGCACCAGTCGACCATCTTTCCTTGTTTCTCTTGTTTAAAAACTGAGACCTAAAAGATTAAGTGATTGGCTCAAAGTTGTAACTTTAGTTAGCAAACAATCCAGGAATAAGACCTGGTCTTCTAAATCATGTGGACATTGCTTCTGTATCAGTTAGTTTTTGCTATGTAACATATAACCCCAAAACTCAGTGTCCTAAAACAACCATCATTTATTTAAGCTATTCTTCCATTAGTTGGCAACTTGGGCTGGATTTAGCTGGGTGGTTCTTCTATTCTCAGCTGGGCTTTTCAACATCTGTGATGAGTTGCTGATCAGCTGGCAAATCATCTGGGAACTGTCTGGTCTATGGTGGCCTTATTCTAGGGGATGGCTAGGTGTTGGACAAGGTAATTGTGTTATTGAGTCTGGAGTCTGTCTTCATCAACAGAATTCCAACAGAGCAGAGAAGCAAGCAAAGCCTCTTGAGGTCCAAGCTTAGGACTGGCCAAAGAAAATCACAAGATCACTTCAGAGTCAGAGGGTGAAGAAATCAACTCTGTTTCTTGGCTGGAGAATTGAAAGGTGGGTCGATACAGGGAGAGGAGAATCATTGCCTCTTTTGCTAGTTCCCATAAGAATACTGAGTTATTGCTATATGTTTTCTTCTTAATTTGGGTATTGGAAAAATGCCTATTTGAAGCTGCTATCTAATTCCAAAGCCATTTTTACAAGGTGTCTGTAGTCATAACTCTTTGTATACACCATAATTCCTCCCACCTTTTTGAGTTTTTGTGTTACTTATGTTTGAGACCAATGGTAGTGATGATACTTACTGCTTGTGGTAAGGAACCTTAAGAATATTCCTGCTTTATTCTCAGTCTTTCCATCAACTGCTCTTTTTATGGAAAGGACCCTTCACCTCTTGGTCACCTTGATTCTATTAGATGTCTCTGAGGGATGAACTTATCTTCATCATTTCTACAAACATTTATTGATTTCTGTATCAGGTACTTCTCTGGATATTGAAGATACAAATAAGTCTAAAGTAGGCCCCTAACTTCACAGTCTTTCAGGGAAGGAGGAAAGATATACAGATTATTACAGTGAAATATAATGTGGAAGAGGGATGTAAACTGAATTTTTCAGTGGACACTATTTTCTTTGTAATAAGAAAGTGTGGCTGCATGATCACCCAAATAGATGGCAAAAAATCATTAGAAAAAATTCACCTCTTTTCATGACAAAAATACTTAACAAACTGGGAATATAAGGGAACTTCCTCAACTTAATAAAAAAGACATATATGAAAAACCCACAGCTGACATCATTCTTAATAGTGAAAGCTTCTTCCCCACAAGATGAAAAACAAGACAGGCGGTCCATTCTTGCTGTACCTATTTAACATTGTACTGGAGATCTTAGCCAGAGCAATTAGGCAAGAAAAAGAAATAAAGGCATCCATATTGGAAAATGAGAAGTAAAAGTATCTCAATTTACAAATGACTTGATCTTGTATATAAAAAATGCTAAGGAATCCACAGAAAATTATTAGCACTAATAAATGAGTTTATCAAACTTTTAGAATGTAAGATCAATATAGAAAAATCAGTTGTATTCTATACAGTAGCAATGAACAATCAGAAAAAGAAATTAAGAAGACAATTCCATGTATAATAGCATTCAAGAGGATAAGGTACTTAGGAAAAAGTTAACAAAAGAAGTGCAAAACTCATACACCAAAAAACACCAAACATCATTAAAAGAGAATAAAGAAGACTAAATAAATGGAAACACATTCTATGTTCATGGATCGGAAGACTTAATATTAGCAACATGAAAATACTCCCCAAATTGATATACAGATTCAATGCAATCCATATCAAAATGCTAGGTGACTTTTTTGTAGAAATTAGCAAGCTGATCCTAAAATTCATATAGAAATATAAAGGACCCCAAATAGTCAAAACAGTCTTGAAAAAGAAGAAAGCTAGAGAACTCACACTTTACAGTTTCAAAACATATTATAAAACTATAGTAATTAAGACAGTGTAGAACTGGTGTAAAGATAGACATAAATAGATCAATGTGACTGAATTGAGAGCCCAGAAATAAATACTTACATTTATGGTCAATTGGTTTTCAACAAGGATGTCAAGACAATTTGATGGGGGAAATAATATCCACATACAAAAGAATGAATTTGAGCCCCTTTCTCATGTCATCACAACAAAAATTAACTCAAAATCAGTTATAGGTTTAAATTTTAAAGTTATAACTATAAAACTCCTATAAAAATACTGACTTTGGATTTAAGAGTTAAAACTATACAACTCTTACAAGAAAAAAGGAGTAAATCTTTGTGGCCTTGGATATGGTCACTCTATGTTTAACGTCTTGAGGAACTGCCAAATTGTTTTCCAACGTGGCTATAACATTTTACAGTTTCTTACATATGACACTAAAAGCACAAGTAAAAAAAGAAAAAATAAATAGGACTTCATCAAAATTAAAACTTTGTCCTTTATTTTTATTTTTTATTATTTTCATATATACATATGTTAATTAGGTTTCCATTTTTTTTGCCTTCACAAAATTAAAAAGACCTGAAATTTCAGATAAGGACTAGAAACAAAAACCTTGGAAAGAATGAATGAACATAAATACATTCAAAAAAGGAATCAGACAATTGCTACATTGAAATATTAAGTGATAATAATAATATTGCAAAGAAAGTAACATTCACATTGTTGAATAACAGTATATCTATTATAGAATGCATTGACTCTGAGATTCAGTATAGAGTCATCAGTTAACTTATTATTTTTTTAAGTAACAAAAAATAGACAATTAATATTTATAAAAAAAGTAAAAAAAGATAATTTCAAAAAACAGATCATGCTAAATCTTATAGACAATAGAAAAAGAAGAAATACATCAAAATCATTCTACTTGATCTGGGTACACCTGATATTAAAATTGGAGAAAATATATTATCATAAGTGAGAAATTAC
>CAUYPK010032656.1:0-15564 GCA_963574355.1 Loris lydekkerianus
GGTGCCAATACATTTTTATTTTTTTTTTTGTCTTTTTTTTTTTTAAAATATTTTTTTAGACCGTTTTTTTTTTTTTTTTTTTTTTTTTGGGGGGGGGGGGGGAGACAGAGTCTTGCTGACCTTAGCAACCTCAAACTCTTGGGCTTAAGCAATTCCCCTGCCTCAGCCTTGCCACATGGGTAGCTGAGACTACAGGTGCCAGCTAATTTTTCTATTTTTAGTAAGGATGGAGTCTTACTTTGCTCAGCCTGGTCTCAAACTCCCTGCTCAAGGGTTCGTCCCTCCTCGGCCTCACAGAGTACTAGGATTACAGGTGTGAGCCACTGCACTTGACCTATATTCAGCATTTGAACTTTAAAAGAAGATTTCTATAGGGCAGATGAGGCTACCGAGGTTCCAAAACAGATGTGTACTTGCCATTACCCACAAGGCTAATGCACAGAAGAGTGAGGACTAAGACCCAGAACTCCAGATATTCTATTTGGTGGGATTCTCAAGGCCATTTCTCTAGGAGGCTAAAACAGTTTATAATGGTTCATAGGAAATACTATAATTTAATACAAGTTTCCATATGATCTACAGGATTGCCCCTTACTCTGTCTCCCCTTGAGAAGCCCCATTCTTCCAAGATATTAAAGAAGTTCCCTTGGGCACAAAACCCTGTTAGAAAGTGTAATTTGGTAATAGGACTCAGGAATCTTGCCTCTCTGCTTGGTACTCTGTTCCCTACATCCTGGCCTCTGAAAAGTGAGTATCTACACCCTTTTTCATCACCATGGGTTAGGAAAGAATTGCCAAGCGGGGTCGGAAACTTGTGGACTATGACAGTGCCCGACATCATCTGGAGGCAGTGCAGAATGCCAAGAAGAAAGATGAGGCCAAGACTGCCAGGGTAAAGCAAAACAACTTGGTAAAACCTTCCCATTCTGCCTCTCCCCATAGGCAGGTGGCCTAGCCAAGATGGGTATAGGAAATGATAAATTCTGCATCCAGTGTCCTGAAGGAAATCCTGTTTCTTCTGACACTGATGCTATAAGGATACTCAGAGTCTTGAGGCTGGGGAACACATGGGTCTGGGGAAAGAGAGGTTTGAGTCCAAGTCTGGTCCCTGAAAAAATGCAAAGGATAAAAGAGGCAGCCTCTACCCTTGGGTTCAGGACTGATCAGTATTGTCTTATCTGTAGGCAGAGGAAGAGTTCAACAAAGCCCAGATTGTGTTTGAAGATCTGAACCAGGAACTACTGGAGGAGCTGCCTATTCTTTATAACAGGTAATGATTGAGATTCAGGCAACCCAAATATTCACCTCTTGAAAAGAGCTGTGGTTCAAGAGTGGGATATCATTTCCCCTCCACCATGTGATACTAGGCAAGCTACCTTATCTCTCTAGACCCTAGCTAATTTCTTCATCTACAATAGAGTGATAACTATCCTTGTTCTGCCAGCTTTTCTGGATTTGAAAACAAGATGCTTCTTGGGTAGGAAAGATCTTGGCAAGTAAAGTGTTGTTATCATGCATACTGGGAGTTCTGCTTTCATGCTCAAATATGTATTGTTTTAAACAAGTTTGTTTTATAAACATGCAGATTTACTTAGAAGATAAACCATGGGATGATTTTTTGCATTAATGAAGATACTTTGCTTCATAGTAAATAAGTGTTTAGATTTAAATTTTCTACATTGGAAGAGAAATCTGAGCAGAAACTCCATTTGCATCTATTTTCTTCTCTTTGTACAGGATATACTTTAATACAATTGTAGTCAGAGTATTTTGCATTTTTACTTAATATTAGTCCATATATGATAGAACCTTTTTAATGGCTACATATATTATGAAACATTAATTATATGACTTCTAATTTAAATAGAATTGAAATTTAACGCGGTATCTTTAAATATAAACTGCCTCAATTCATTTACAGGAAAATTCCATTAATGTACATCCAGGCATGGAAGTCCTGTATTGCATAAAGAGAAAGAATAACTACTTATTATGATAATTATAATTATATGGCTTTACATTTATACAGTCCTTTAAAATAATTTTTCAAAGCACTTTCATGTCTACTTCAGTACCTCAAGAGCCCAAATGGTACAGCTTCATGAAACTGCTAAACTTTGGTGTCGACCTGAGCTGATGATATTGTCTTCCCTGGGCTTCCTGCTCCTAAAGAGTCATGTGTTCTCCTGGCCCAGCTCTGATGAATCCAGATCCCAGAACATCCTAGGATGTGGAATGCCTTTCTCTGAGGAGTCTTGGTTGTAGCTGGTTTGGGTTTAAGGTCCTACCTTGCATTCAAAGAACTCCTTTACCATCCCTTACCTCTGATGTTTGTAGTTTATACTATGCCCCTAAGTGTTGCTTTGCTTTCTAACAGTCGTATTGGTTGTTATGTGACCATCTTCCAAAACATTTCCAACTTGAGAGATGTCTTCTACAGGGAAATGAGCAAGGTGAGAAACATCTGGCCAATTGAAACTGCTAGGTATGTTTTTCTGTTAAATATGAGGGTAGCTCTGATTTACATAATTTCTTTAAATATCTATTTTGTCATCACAGACTTTGACTTTCATCTCGTGATGAAATAATAGTACTTCACTGATTATGTTCAACTATAATAAAGTACATATATACACTACCAGAGAGCCCTTCCACCTCCCTTGACAACTGAATAAGTGCATCCACCTTGGGCATCAGTATGAATAAAGGAGGTTAGGCATATGGAAGGAACAATTGAAACCAACTCTTAAGCACAAGTCAGTTTCTCAGGTAGTTGGTCTGGAATAGGACCAATATGTCAGTGATAAGCAGCCATATAACATAATCTTATGGGGTCTTTTCTGATCCTGGGATTCTGAGATTCTGTTTTAGTACAATATTAATCATATTCACATAGCCACAGATATTACTCTTCATAGTTTCTTTGGCTGTAGTATAATTAACCTACCAAATTTAAGAAATCAATTTATTGTGAATATAGTTGAAGCTCCCAATGTCCCGTTTTAATAATGAAAATGAGTTTTCATTCCCTGGATCCCCTGGGAGAAGCCAGAACCTCAAATCAAACATGAGTTATGGACCCTGCCTTGAGAGAGCTACCAGTCTGAAGGAAGAGGTGTCGTGGGACAGGACCTCAGACATTAGTGCTAGGGACATGAGGAGGAATTATAGATCAGAGTTAAAAGGTTGAAAGGCTTTTGTTTTGAGAAGCTGTCTGAAGGAGAGAGGAGAAGGGCTACGGCAGTCTTGGGTTCTCATTTGGCTAGAATTCCTTTCTCTCTTGCTGACTCTAGTTGAACCACAATCTGTACGAGGTGATGAGCAAACTGGAGAAGCAACATTCCAACAAAGTCTTTGTTGTGAAGGGACTATCAAGGTGAGCAACTTCTAAGACTCTTCTTCACTTGTCCTGTGTGTACATGAGCATATACAACATCTTCGTCTCTAATCGCACGTCCTGACTTTTCCCTTATGTTCATAGGCATGATGTTTGTAGTTTATACTATGCCCCTATACATTATTTTTCTTTTCCTTAAATATTTCAGGCATAGCTAAAGGTATAAAGAACAATACAACAAGTAACCATATACCTACTACCAAATTTAAGAAATCAACTTATTGTGAATATAGTTGAAGCTCCCATCGTTCCTTACCCACTCTCTTTCTCTTTCTGCTTACCAAAGGTAACCATTGTATTACATTTAGTATTTATTATTTCCATGCATGTCTTTTTACTTTTACTTCACGCACACCTGCATATAAAATACTGTTTTACATATTTTAAACTTTATATGAATGGACTTATGCTGTATTTCTTCTTTAACTTCCTTTGTTCTCTCAATAGTGTTTGTAACATTTATCCTTATTGCTATATGTTACTAGCTCTGTTCTTCCCTTTCCATAACTGTTATTGATCCTCTTATGTGCCTAATTCATGTTTGATTTATCTATCTTCCTATTTTTAAGACATTTGGGTTGTTTTCTGGTTTTTCACTATCATAAAGTTGCAATGAATATGTTTTACAGTTTCCTTTGAATATTATCAAGAGCTTCTTTAGTCTACTTGGAGTGAAATTGCTGAGTCATAAGGTCTGTCACTGGGGCTTCTTGAGTCTTACTGGATATTGCCAAATTGCTCTCCAAAGTGACTGTTCCAGTTTATAGCCCTTCAGCAATAATTAAGAGTCCCATGGCTCCACATTCTTGCTATATGTGAAACTGTCAGACTTCTCAATTCTTCCACACTTAATGGGTATGAAATGGAATTTTTTGCAGTTGTGAATCACAGCTCCACAACTGCTATTTATCTTGAGCATCTTTTCATGTTACTGGCCATTTAAGTTTCCTGTTCTGTGACTTTCCTATTCATCCTTTTCCCATTTTTCAGTTGGATTAAGCCTTTTTAAAAAACTGATTTATATGAGTTTTTATTTGTTTTGTTTGTTGGTATACTCTGGATATTAATCCTTTAATTATATCCTTCACAAATATCTTTCCCCAATCTATTATGGCCTCCTTTTTCCACTTTGTTTTGTGACATGTTTTACCTTCATACATTTTTTTAATGTGTTAATATAAGGGTACATACAATTAGGTTACATTATTTGCATTTGTAAGGTAAAGTCCAAAGTCTGAGCTGTAGTTAAGTCTTTCACCCAGGAAATGCATTACTAGATATTTACCCAGAAGAAAGAAAAAATCATTTTACCATAAGGACATTTGAACTTGAATGTTTATAGCAGCTCAGTTCAACTGCAAAGATGTGGAACCAACCCAAGTGTCCATCAACCTGTGAATGGATTAATAAACTGGTATACGTATGCGGTGGAATACTATTCAGCCATAAAAAGATGGAGACTTTGCATTTTTTGTATTTACTTGGATGGATTTGGAAAACATTCTCCTAAGAAGAATCTCAAGAATGGAAAAGCAAGCATCCCATGTACTCAGTACTAATCTTAAAATAGTAGAACAACAACTACAGGCCCACATGAGAGGAAAAACACAATTAAATTCAAGAAGTTAAGGGAGGGAGCTCAATTAGTTCCCACCTATGGCACACGTCCTTCATATAGTCTTCATACTAGTAAGTGTGAGCAACTCACTTGTCCCCCAGAATGTGACCACTTGCTTATTCTGAAGCCTTTGTTTAGAAAGTATCATTAAGCCCCTTCTATGCACGAGGTTTTGTGCTGGGTATTAGGGATCCAGAACATAGGAGACATGTCCTTTTCCAAAAGTGATTTACAGAAAGTTAGAAGTATAGAAAATGTGCTGAAGGAGACAAGGAAGAATATAAGCTTGCATATACTAAGTGCCTAATGAAACCATTAGGATTCCAGAGAGGTAATTGCCAATGTGTGGATGATTCGAGGAGGCTTTAGGGAGGTGGTGAAACAGCTTGGGACTGAAGGGAGAATAGGACTCACATTTATTGTTTGTACTACGCATTTTGCAATTAGTTACTTAAAAATAATCACTATACTGGCAGCACCTGTGGCTCAAAGGAGTAGGGCGCCAGCCCCATATGCCGGAGGTGGCGGGTTCAAACCCAGCCCCGGCCAAAAGCTGCAAAAATAATAATAATCACTATAGAGCCAATGTAGACTTCCTAGACAAATTTCCTTTGTCTCCAAAAGTTCTCTCTTCTCCTCAGTATTGAAAGCCAAAGTTCTACAACTGTCTGTTCTTTCCAAACTGACCATCGTTTACACTGAGATGTCCCAGAGCCTTGAGGGGAAATGTGGTTTTCTCTTGCTATGTTTTGAGCCTTGTAAACTCACTCCTAGAATGTGAGTGCCACAAAGAGCCTGTGTCATGCTTGTCCCACATCAGGAACTCACAGGGGAAGGACTAAGTTTCCTCTTCTTCCTTCCTCTCCGTACCTCCCATCCTTGTGCCCAGAACACAGCACATAATTGGTACCTGTCATTTTTTTGAGACAGAGTCTCACTTTCTTGCCCCTGGTAGAGTGCTGTGGCGTCACAGCTCATAGCAACCTCAAACTCTTGGGCTCAAGCAATTATCTTGTCTCAGCCTCTCAAGTAGCTGGGACTACAGGCGCCCACCACAGTGCTTGGCTATTTTTTTTGTTGTTGTAGTTGTCATTGTTGTTTAGCTGGCCTGGGCTGGGGTCGAACCTGCCAGCCTCGGTGTATGTGGCCAGCACCCTACCCACTGAGCTACCAGTACCTGTCATTTTTATGTGGGTTGCTTGTCACAACACCTTCATTAACAAATCAGTCCATAACTTTGTTTTATGTGGGTTTCTGTGTAAAGACACTATCTAATATACATTGCTGATTTGTCAGAGTCACACTATGTCACCCTTGGTACAGTGCTATGGCATCACAGCTCACAGCAACCTCCAACTCTTGGGCTTAAGTGATTCTCTTGCATTGGCCTCCCAGGTAGCTGGGACTAGAGGTACCCACCACAACACCTGGCTATTTTTTTGTTGTTGTTGCAGTTGTCATTGTTGCTTTAGCTGTCCCTGGCCAGGTTTGAACCCGCCAGCCTTGGTGTATGTGGCTGGCGCCCTGCTGACTGAGCTACAGGTGCTGCCAGACACTTATTTATAATATGAGAGCTGAAATAAGAAGGTAGATCTATGTCATGTTAAAACCTCAGCTGGGAAAGTGAATATCAGGTGACTCATTTTCCACCACTTGTGCATATCCATGAATGACTGGGAAGGTACCACAGGCACTGATTTAGGGTGACAGATAAGTAAGTAGGCAAATTCACAGGTATGAAATCTGTGTGGAGCAACTATATATCACCCATTAATCTTTTCCCCAGAGGAAATATTTGGTAATATTTTGCTGTGTTTTTTTCCAGTTTCTTTTTCTATAAATGTTTTACATAATTGAGATCATGATGTAGATACAATTTTATGAACTTCTTTCATTTTACTTTATAAGTATTAGTGCATATTATACAAACTTTCTAACATTTTAATTTGTTTTGTTTTATCATTTTGTGAATGCCTTCTAATATATTTGTGGATATGTATGTTACCTCTTGTTTTTAGCTCTTCTGAATCTCAATGTCCTTCTTTTTTAGCAGCAAGAGACGCTCTTTAGTCATTTCTCCCCCAGTTCGAACATCTGCAGTCTCCAGCCCTCTTACCTCACCTACCAGTCCCTCTGCACTTGCCTTGAAGGAAAGTGAACCTGTCTCAGCAACTGAAGAAGACCTGGCACCTGATGCAGCCCAGGGAGAAGACAATTCTGAGATCAAAGAAGAGCCCGTAGAAGATGAGGGAACAGAAGAGGAAGAGTCTGAAGCCAGTTCCTCTGAGGAAGAAAAGTCTCTACCAGCCTGCAATGGCCCAACCCAGGCTCAGCCCTCTCCTACTGCTGAGGATGGCAAGTCCCAGGATAAGGTTCTCCCTTGCTCCCCAGCCCCATCACCAGGCAGAGTCCTGATTCCTTCAGAGCAGCCTTCATCACCCCCAGAAGTAGTCCTCCGACCCCGCACCTCAAGTGAAGGATCCGACCAACCAAAGAAGAAAGCCTCTATCCAGAGGACCTCAGCACCCCCTAGTAGGCCGCCTCCACCCAGAGCCACTCCGAGCCCCAGGTCCTCCTCGGGGAACAGCCCTCCGGCCTCTGGAGGGGGTTCACCCACCAGCCCCAGAGCCTTCTTGGGGACTGGGACTCCAAGTCCTAGGGCCTCCTTAGAGGCCTCTCCTGATCCAGAGCCACCAGAAAAGCCAGGAAGAACTCCTGGGGCGCAAGAAAAAGAAAACATCCATAGTCCAAACTCAGAACTTTGTGCTTCTCCCACTATGATGATCCCTCAGGTAAGAGTGGATCGGGCTGGGTCTATAGTCCCATTTATTTTTTTAAATTTTTTTATTTTTCTCAGAAGTGGGCCCATGCTGTTTTGTCCTAGGGTGCACTGGTACAATCAGGTTTCTATAGCTTCAAATTCCTCCTAAGTTCAAATGATCATCCCTGCTCAGCCTACCAAGAAGCCAGGTCTATAGGCACATGCCACTGCACCCAGCTAACGTCTAAAAAAATTTTTTTAGTGGAGATGGACTCTCACTGTGTTGCCCAGGCTGATCTCAAACTCCTGGGCTCAAGCAGTCCTCCCACCCTGGCCTTCCAAAGTGCGAAGGTGTGAGACACCTTTTATTATCTCCATGTAGTTCGTTGATACTGTAGTCAGGTTGTCCCACAGTTGATGAGATGTCATAGTAT
Organism: Loris lydekkerianus; assembly: GCA_963574355.1. Classification (NCBI taxonomy): domain Eukaryota; kingdom Metazoa; phylum Chordata; class Mammalia; order Primates; family Lorisidae; genus Loris; species Loris lydekkerianus. The sequence goes on from CAUYPK010032656.1 coordinate 8,211, forward strand.
AGTCTCAAGAACACTCTTGGAGGCTTGGCGCCTGTGGCTTAAGCAGCTAAGGTGCCAGCCACATACACCTGAGCTTGCGGGTTTGTATCCAGCCCAGGCCTGCCAAATAGCAAGGACAGCTGCAACCAAAAAATAGCCCATAGTTGTGGCAGGCACCTGTAATCCCAGCTACTTGGGAGACAGAGGCAGGAGAATCGCTTGAACCAAGGAGTTGGAGGTTGCTGTGAGCTGTGATGCCACAGCACTCTACCTGGGGTGACAGCTTGAGGCCCTGTCTCAAAAAAAAAATACTCTTGGACATTTTTTTTGGTTCTGGTGATTGTTTTCTGTCTTCATAGCAATTAATTTAGTCATCTACTCAGGGTAACTAATTCCTACAAAGGGCTAATCTCTAATATTATGACTAGATTCTCACTAATTTCTTTCTTTTCCTCTTAAATTCTGGGTGTTGCCAATACCCTTATATAAAGAACATATAACTAGGCCAGGCGCGATGGCTCATGCCTGTAATCCTAGCCCGCTGGGAGGCCGAGATGGGTGGATTGCCTGAGCTCACGGGTTTGAGACCAGCCTGAGAAAGAGTGAGAAAAAAAATAGCCAGGCGTCGTGGTGGGCGCCTGTAGTCCCAGCTACTCGGTTGGCTGAGGCAGCAGAATCACCTAAGCCCAAGAGCTGGAGGTTGCTGTGAGCTGTGATGTCACAGCACTCTACCAAGGGCAACAAAGTAAAACTCTCAAAAAATAGAACCTACAACTGGCATCCTGAGCTTTACTTTTTTTAATGGGGATGTAAAGGAAGGTATCACCTTAGTTTATCATACCTGTGACTGTGATAAATAAACCCCCAGAACAATGCCAGGATATTTCTAGGATATATCTTCTTTGATGATAGAGATGTAGAAGCAGGAACTTGGCAGTAAAGAAAAGCAAAAGGGGCTGAACATGGTGGCTCAGGCCTGTAATCCTACCACTTTAAGAAGCTGAGGCAGGAGGATCAGTTGAGGCTGAGAGTTTAAGATCATCCTGAGTAATATTGCATGACCTCGGGTGTCTATAAAAAATTAAAAAATTAGCCAGGCATGGTGGCAGGCACCTGTAATCCCAGCTACTCGGGCAGTTGAGGCAGGAAGATCACTCGTGCCAGGAGTTTGAAGTTGCAGTGAGCTATGCTGATGCCTCGGTACTCTAGCCCATGTGACAGGGCAAGACCCTGTCTTAAAAAAATAAATATAAAGGGCGGCGCCTGTGGGTCAGTGAGTGGGGTGCCGGCTCCATATACTGAAGGTGGCGGGTTCAAACCCAGCCCTGGTCAAACTGCAACAGCACCAAAAAAATAGCTGGGCATTGTGGCAGGCGCCTGTAGTCTGAAGCAAGAGAATCGCATAAACCCAAGAGCTGGGGTTGCTGTGAGCTGTGACACTACGGCACTCTACCGAGGGCGACAAGTGAGACTCTGTCTCTAAAAAAAAAAAAAAAAAAGAAGAAAAAAAAAGAAAAAAATTTTAAAAAGAAAAAGGGACAGCCTTTTGAAAGACGAGACTATAGATGAGAAAAAATTGAGAGACACCCATTAGAGAGCACCTATTTCTGTGAAGGATCTGGAAATCAAATCATATCCTATTCAAAATTATATGGAAGGGCGATCATATAGATGAGGGATTTGACTTGTTCTATGAGACTCCAGAGGTCAGAACTAGGTAGGCCCTATGTAGAAAGATTTTTTAAAAATGGTACATTTTAGATCAACACAACAGGAACTTTCAGCAATTAGCTTTGTTTTAAAAATAGGATGGAAAAAATAATTAAGAAATAAAGTATGGAAATAAGGAAGCACAAGTTGCTGACAAAAGGCAAAATGGATGGGGCACCTCAAAAAATAGTTTTCTTTCCTTGATGTTAAGAGCTAAGGATAGGCTAGACACGGTGGCTGGCTCATGTCTATAATTTTAGCACTCTGGGAAGCCAATGCAGGAGGATCACTTAAGGTCAGGAGGTCGAGACCAGCCAGAGCAAGAGCAAGAGCAAGACCCTTTCTCTACCAAAAAAATAGAAAATTAGCCAGGCATGGTGACGCACACTTGTGGTCCCAGCTACTTGAGAAGCTGAAGCAAGAGGATCTTTGAGCCCAGGAGTTTGAGGTTGCTGTGAGCTATGAGGATGCCACTGCACTCTACCCTGGGCAAAAGGGCAAGACTCTATTTATAAATAAACAGCTAATGACATATGATCACCAGTGGGTTGTATTATAGAGAGAATTTTAGTGAGATGTCTGACTAGATGGCACCAAGATTTATTCATTCATTCCACAATTATTTATTGAGTCCCTTACTATGTATCAGGCACTTTTTTAAGAGGTAGGGTACAACAATGAACAATAACAACAAAAAATTCTCTGCCTTCCTGGGGCTTAATTCTAGTGTAAGAAGAAAAACAAGAAAAATTAAAAGTAAGTAATATTATTATCTAGTGGGAATAAGTAATATGAAGAAAAATTAAGTAGGGGAGGCTGCAGGGAGTGGAAGCTGAATTACAAGTTTATCCAGAGTGGTCAGAGGTGCCATCTGGACAGTGAAGAAGGCTAGGACATGAGCTATATGGACATCTGGGAGAAGAGGCTAAGATTTCTGGTACCCCTCAGATCACACCACCCTACTATGAAATATGCCTAATCAAACATTGACCAGGCTACCTTAGGAGCCTCCTGCTACCGGAGAGGAGCTATAATAACATGGACAAAGGGTATAATGGTGGCATCCAGGATGCAAAGGTTATGAGACTTTCTGCTACTTTGTTTACTTTGATTCACAGGTTTTTTCAGACCCTGAAGCAGCAAGGAAGATGGAAGACAAGGAAGAGAATGAGGAGGTTATTTCACCTGACACCCCCAAGGTACTGAAACCTAATTCACCAACATTATTATTCCCTTAGTCTTTATTCAGATGAAATGTGAAGGCCCTAAGAGAGCAAAATACAAAACTTTTCCTTAAGCCAGGCATAGTGTTGCATGCCAGTAGTTCTAGCTCCTCCTGAGGCTGAGGCAAGAATATCACTTAAGACCAGGAGTTCAAGGCTGTAGTATGCATTGATGGCACCTGTGAATAGTCACTTAACTCCAGCCTGGGCAACAGAGTTGCTGGGGAAGTTGAGCCACCTCTCACTTGCAGAACTCTTCTCTTTGTAGGGCCAAGGACTTCAGTTTCAAGTCTCTGCAGTTCCAGAAGAGAGCAACCTCACAGCACCTGAGCCTCAAGAAGAGGTAAGGAGACCAGATATTTAGGGAACAGTGTGGGTGGTAAGACTGGGCATTGGATGGACAGGAGTATAGCTATGGGCTGGAATCCTCACTGTGGGCTAAAAGTGTAAGGGGAATCTAGCAGGACACTGTATCATTAGGGTACACTCAAGCAGGTGGGAATCAAAGGAATAAAGAGTGCACTGAACTTTATGGTGTCTCTGTGCCCATTTCCCAACAATTGACCTTAAACTAGCCCTGTCTCATAAGTGTTGATTTAATTATGTCTGAACTTATCTCAGAAAGGAGTTAAAGAGGTTAAGACACAAAAAAGAGTACGAGAAGGTCATATGTATATTCTACAGGCATGCATTTCTTAACAACAAAATTACATTCTGAGAAATGTGTTTTAGGTGATTTTGTTGTGTGAACACAAGAGTGTACTTACACAAACCCAATGGTATATCCTATTTCATAAACTTTTAATATTTTTAAACTTTCTGACCCTTGTAATAACACTCAGCTTAAAACCACAGTGTACAGCTATACAAAAATATTTTTTTATATTCTTATTCTGTAAGCTTTCTTCTATTTAATATATTTTATTAAAAAAAAAAAAAAACCTTTTAAACTCTTTTTTAAAAACTAAGACATGATTATAGCCCAAGAATATGGGGAAAGGTGAAAAGGAGGAGAGGGGAGTGAACGGGAGGAGGGGGGTGATCAGTGGGACCACACCTACGGTGCATCTTACAAGGGTACGTGTGAAATGCACTAGGTGTAGAATATAAATGTCTTAACACAATAACTAAGAAAATGCCGTGAAGGCTATGTTAATCAGTGTGATGAAAATATTTTAAACGGTATATAAAACCAGCACATTGTACGCCATGATTGCATTAATTACACAGCTATGGTTTAATAAAACAAAACAAAACAAAACAAAATGCCGTGGGATGGGTTTTCTGTTTGTTGTTGCCAAAACTACACCTGACTGAAAAGGTGGAAATTTTACTCATACTTCACAGATGAGAACACGAAGTCTTCAAAAACGATGCGACTCACCCAATTTCAAAATGCCAGCAGGAGAGTGGAACTCACACCCCCATCTCCTGATGTGCTGATGAAATAGTGACACCAGCCAGTAGGCTACCTGCTGGGCTCAGAGCAGGTGCCAGGCTTGGACTGCTCTGGTGTTTGTATTTTCTCTAATTCGTATGACCCTGAAGACTAGAAATCATTATCCCTATTTTACAGAGGAGCACACTGAGGCCGAAAGGTCAGGTAAATTGCTCAAGGTCACACACGTAAGAAGTGGGGCCCTGATCTGCGCTGGTGTGCACCTCATCTTCCTGGAAGGAAGTACCAAGGAATGAAACACACCCTTGGGACCAAGTGACCGGCTGGCCTAGATCTCCACTGATTAAAACATTAAATACTAGGAAATGGGCTCGGGTGACCGCTAGTGGGATTCAGTTAGCTAGCCAAATGCATCACGTGTGCCCGTGTGTTGTAACCATTGTACTTTTCAACTGTGACATAAAGAGTTCCTAGATACATTCGTCTTTACGCTATTGACAACCACCTGTGTACTTCCAAGTCCAACTCTTCCATAAAGCCCACACTGACTATAGGGTAAAGAGTGCCTAGGGAATGTCTCTTTGGGAGATGTGAGATTCAGCTTCTTTCCAGAGAGGGAGTTAAATCTTAAAATACCACTTTTTGTCAGCATCAGGCATAAGGCCAGAATCCCGGGGCCAGAACAAGCACGAGGGAACAGGAGTCTCCAGGGAGAGAGTAAGGACCAGCCCAGGCACCTGCCAGGACAGAGGCTTCAATGAGGGAAGGAAGGTCTTTGCCAGGCGCCACCGGCACACGCAGTGAACACTGCTAGGGGCTCATCTAGAACGGTTTTGGTAGTTTGTAGCAAATCTGAGCTGTCATGGGGGTCTTAGAAGAGGATGATGAGGATCCGTTCAGAGGGATTTGGAGAAGTTAACTAAAAACTGCTGTCTCTTCCAAGAAGTAACTGCCCCTTTCTGAGATGGGCAGCAATACCCTTCATCTCCATCAGGCCCAGATGGGCAGCTTGGCCTTTATGAGTTTAATTAGTTTTTCCTTTTGCGTTCCCTGCACCCCCAACAATGACTGAATGATTGATTCCCTTAAACAAAGACCAGCCAGAAGTGACTGAGGAGCTCTGCAGGCTTCACAGAATCTGGTGCTGGGAGAAACAGGCCTCAGGACCTCTCAGCGGGATCCGGCTGGGTCCCTGGGAATAACATTATTGTCCCTGATTCTGACGTGTCCTCTCCTGACCACCCTGACTGCTGCCTCCAAGAAACAGGCTCCTCAGCTGGCTGTGAGCATCCTTGGCCTGGAGAGCAGGCCTTGCAGGATCTCACTAGTGCTGTGCAAGGAACTTGTCTCTTCTCTGCCCTCAGACATGGCTGTCTAGACCCAGACTTGCCCTCCATCCTCCTAGGCGGTGCTGTTTCCCTGCACCTGATTGATTCAGGGTGCCTACTTCACAGGGACCTAGATGACAGCAAATCTCATCGCTGTGAAAGCTGCACATCTTCCCAGCCAAGTTGTCGTCCCGGGTCCCTCAGAGTGCATCCTCTTGGCAACTTGAGTGATTCACAGGCCATGCAAGGGCCTTGGGAAAATCATTAGCAGAAACCCGGTGGAGAGCAGCATCTAATTAGGCTTTACCGCCTCTGACTTCTCACCACCTCCTCCGACCTCCCCTGCCAGCCTTCAGCCTCTTCGGGCTGGAAGCTGTTCCCAGAGCCACCTCTAGGGACAGAACGGACTCTGTTAGCTCATTGAACAGACCATCAGATACCCTGGGACAACAAGCAGACTGTATCGTAGCAGGGCAGAATGCACCAGCATGGCCTCAAACAGCCGTCCCCCAAGAAGACCGTCCCATGTGTGAGAATCCAGTGCTCTCCCACCAAAAGCATCGTCACTCATTTAACACGGATGATATGTATATTTTAAATCCTTTTTTCTAGATTATAGAAACAATAGTTGTTTCTTTTTCCTTTTTTTTCCAGCAGGGTTCCAGATAATAAAAAGATTTATAATTAAGCCAGTAGATTTACTTTTGCTATGCTGCGTTAGATTAAGAAAAAGCATAATTATATGCAATTAAAAAATGAGCAGTATTTCTTACTCGAGTGAAGCTTTAAAAGTCATTATGAATCCATTAGCTCAGCAGACCTTACAAATGGCCTTCACTACTCCGGACGTCATTTACATTTATAACAGGAAGTGACTTTTGCCCATTTCTATGGGCAGGGGTGGGGCGTGTGTGTGTGGATTTCACCCTCCTCTGCCACATCAGAAAGGGGCCGTTTGTTTTCCATTCTGTGGCCATGTCTCAGTATTGAACTTGACACATTCTTCCAACCATGTGGATCCTAATGTTTCACTTAAGGACCCTCCACTTGAAAAACTGAAGAATGGCCCCAGAATTCTCCCAGCTTAACCTTGCTCCTAACTCTTGGCTCCTACGGACAAGGCTTCAGCCCTTCAGAGAGATGCAGCCAACGTGGCAAGATCCTTGTGAAGCTGTCTGGTCGGTGCCTCCACCTCCCTGTCACCTCCAGCTGCACCTGCCCCAGTTGCCCCGTGGATTCCTCCCATCTGGGTCATGTGGAACTGGCTTTTGCTATGACTATTATATAGCTGCCTCCCCTGTGCAGACAGCTACCTAGCTTGGTGAAAGCTTGGTCTGAGGACGATCAGAGACAACACATGTAGGAAAACTGATCTGGATAAATCAATTCATGATTTTATCTTAACTGAGTATTCATGCATGACATAAAGTTGTAATGACTAAAAATTTCAAATCTGCATAAAAATAATGACTCTTACCAGTAAGTTCCTTTCTGCTTGTTCCTCTGTATCAGAATTCCCCTCAGAGTGAGCCTCAGCCATGGTCTAGGGTTATTGTAAATGCAGATAAGCAAAAATCCCCAGATTAAAAAAACACCTTTTATTTATTTGTTTTTTTTTTTTTTTTTTTTTTTTTTTTTTTTAAAGAGCCTCAAGCGGTCCCCCGGGGTGTGGGTTTGTGGCATAACAGCTCACACCAAACACCAAACCCAGGGGG
>CAUYPK010032658.1:0-10215 GCA_963574355.1 Loris lydekkerianus
CAAGGCCCGGCCTGAAACTGCCTCTACCTAGATACAGCCAATGTGGTACCATGCCACTGGCCCGACCCTGTCACTCACTTCTTCCCCCGCCTTCTTTCCCTGCCCCTTCTCCACAATAAAAAAAAAAAAAAAAAAAAAAAAAATCTGCCACCCTAAATTTCTGTGCAAATGTTTTAGCAACTTCTTGGACCATTGACCCAGAGATTCAGGCATTAACTACTCTCATTTGTTTGAACCAGCTTAATGTGGCTTCATTGACTTCATCAAGGGAAGTTTTTCCCCATTCCCATAGTAGGTCTCTGATTTCCTTACCATAACTCTGCACATTCTCAGGTTTACATTTTTGGATGTTGCTAAACGTGGTTTTGCTGACACCGCTGTCTTTCTTTGACAGCTACTTTTCAGAAAATGTAAATCAATGTCAGCTCTTTGAGTTCTTTCCTTTGGGCCATGAAGTCTCAATTAACCATAAACTATTTTACTAATGACAGAATGTGCCTACAATTCAGACCAGTTTTTCACATTGAAAAAAAATCTTCTACAACATGTGATAAACAATGGGATGTTAGGCCCATCCAACATGTGCTAATAATAAAACATGAGAAATGAATTTATATTAAAGAAAAAATTATACAGCTAAGGGGCAAAGCCCACACCTTCAACCCCTTGGTATAGAGTGGACCCAACTGGTCAAGTTATAGAGGGCAAATTAATATTGTGTGTCACAGTACAAGTGGTCAAGATACAACTTACAGAGGTGGTCAATATATAGAGTTCAGTCTTCCACTGAGTACATGAAAATTAGGTCAACTTAAGGAGGGGCCAATGTAGGAGGTGATCAACAATGAAGAATGTATTGTAGTATTTCACTGTGCAAATATGCCACCTTTTGTTTATCCATTTGTCAGCTGATAGACACTTGTATTATTTCCCCTTTTTGACTATTATGAATAATGCTGCTATGAATATTCATGCACAATTTTTTGTGTGGACAGGCCATATGTTTTCGATTCTTTTGTGTTCATACCAAGGAATAATTTTGGGGTATATGGTAACTCTATGTTTAGCTCTGTGAAGATCTGCTGACCTGTTTTCCAAAGTGAATGTACCATTTTGCATTTCCACCAGCAGTGTATGAAGATTCCAATTTCTTCATATTCTCATCAATACTTATTGTCTGTCTTCTTTATTATAACTATCCTAGTCAGTGTGAAGTGGTATCTCATTTTGGTTTTAATTGCATGTCCTGATTACTAATGATGTTGAACACTTTTTCATGTGTTTATCAGTCATTCTTGTATCTTCTTTGGAGAAATATTTTTTCAGATCTTTTGCCCATTTTTAGGTTGTCTTTTGGTTATTATAAAAATTCTTTATATAATATTTACTGAGAGTTTTTTGGTGCTGAAACCCAGGCTCAAACATATATTATCAAACAGATGATTTGTTATTGTTTTCTCCTACTATATGCATTGTTTCACTTTATGATGGTATCCTTTGAAGCACAAAAACTTTAAATTTTTATTAAATCCAATTTACACATTTTTCTTTGGTTGGTTATGCTTTTTGGCAAATGTGAAAAACCATTGCCTAATCCACAGACACAAATATTTGCTCCTGTTTTTTCTTCTAAGAGATTTTTGCTCTTCTGTCTAGCCTATAATCCATTTGGAATTAATTTTTGCACATCAGATGAAGTAGAGGTTGTTCTTTTGCATGTGGATATATAGTTGTCCAAACACCTTTTTCTGAAAAGACTATTTGTTCCCCATTGAAGTGTTTTGGCACTTGTTGAAAAAAATCTCACTTTTAAAAATCTGATATTCTAAAAAGTAGTAGGATGACAATGAGCACCCTTTGGCTTCTTGGAAATTTTCTGACATGATTTTGGACAGTTGTCACAGGTGTCATTGATTTTTGCAGATGACTTTTATATACAGAAACTAATCCTACAACCCCTCCAACTGAAATGAGATTTTAAATGGTACTGTTTGGTTTTGAAGGGGGCTCTGAGCAATCAATGACTTTGTGAAAGTTACCAAAAAAGCACCCTGGTGGGCAGATGGATTCAGTAAAATGCCCCTTCTGGCACTCTAGGTCACTAAGGGAAAAAGGGTTGGAATTCAGCATTCACTCCTCCCTTTCCAGGCATCTTTGTACGGGACACACACTGCATGATCATCTGCAGTTGTCCTGGATTCCATCTACAGCAACATTTCAAAAAGAGTAATGAGACTATCTAAGCAGAACTTAGAAAAGAGTTGGAAAAAACTACCCAACTCTACCCTAAAAAAAAGAGGTAGAAAGGCCAACAGAGAGGATATCTTCAGAGGGAGCCGTGCTATAACCCCAACTCCTTTAAAGTGCTTAAAAGTGATGGGTGTGTACTTCCTCTTTACTTCAAATCTCAGAGGCCTCTTTGGGGACCATCCAGAAAGTATCAAATGCGTTCTCCATCACATAGGGGCTGCAGTCTGACACGGGCCTTGATATACTGGCTCAAGCTACATAGTCACAGTTGACGTCAGGGTTTTGTGGACCCCACGGAGCCATGAACAAGCAACTCCAGGCTGGAGCTGTCTAAGGTCCTGCCTCACCTGGGAGGGTGAGGAAACCTCAGTACAAAGAGGTAAAAATGTTCTGCTGTATTCTCAGGGACTAACAGGGAAAACTCCAGCAGGAGCAGATACATTTCCATTTTTCAAAAGACTTTTCATTTGAGAGGTCTTCAATGATGCAGGAATCTCAAAAAACAAACAAACAAACAAAAATGAAAACCCATAGATATGTCCATGAGAGTTTGCCAACCCCAGGTAGGTCCTGCATCAGCCCCGTGAAACCTTTGTTCCTTATTTCTTGTTTTCTCCTTCAGCCCCAGATGTGTTAGAAGTTACAGAGAGGAGAAGGCCTAGCAGAGACAGAGGCAGCCAATTTCCCCCCATTTCCCAGTGAAGGCTCCACATAGGAGAAGACTACCTTTAAGTCAATGCTTTGAGTTTGAACTATCACATGGAACTAGACTTTATTACTGGCCTAAGTCTCCTTTTATAATTCAATGTGTCAAAAAAGTGTTTTGTTTGCTAAGAATCAGTATCTCTGTATTTACATGCACCACTGTGTACGTGTGAAAACAATTGACCTTTGCACCAATCTCCTGCACGGTTGCAAATCTGTATACAACTTTGTATAACTTTGACTTCCCCAAAACAGCCTACTGTTGACCAGACACCTTACAGAGAACATAAACAGTTGATTAAGGCATATTCTGTGTGTTGTATGTATTACCTACTGTATTCTTACACTACCATAAGCTGGAGAAAAGAAAATGTTAATATGAAAATCATAAGGAAGAGAAAATGTATTTACTATTCAATAAGGGCAATGGATCATCACAGAGGTTTTCATTTCCTTCACGATGAGTAGGCTGAGGAAGGAAGAAGAGGGGTTGGTCTTGCTGTCTCAGGAGTGGCAGAGGTGGAAAATAATCCATATATAAGTGGGTGCTTGAAGTTCAAACCTGCATTCAAGTGTCAACTCGTGCACGTGTGTGTGTATGCACTAGTTGTATAAGATGAATTTGAACAGGCAGTGTGTGCAGTGTGTAGTGTGTGTGATAAGGAAGTAAAGTGGTATTTATCTGCCCTCTCAATAGTGTCACTTATTCAATGTTTCCATTCCTGAGCTATCAAAATCAATAAAACACAGTGTGAAAGGTAGCCATGTCTCTATAAATCAGATAATGTCATCTTAAGAATCTTAATAATGACAACTTTGATTCAATTCAAATACACTTTAAGTAGTTTCCCTAAGGGAGTAATGACTGGGCTGTAATTTGGGCACTGGTAGCTCTAACAATTTAAACACAGCCTCACTCCTTCTACCTTAACATAATCCTAACCCGCGGGATCCCTCTGTACATTATTTTGAAGATCTTATCAGTACAGTTCTTGGAGATCAGTTTTAAGGAATCTACAACTAATGAAATGAACTCAGCATTGGGATATATTTTCAAAGACCTCGTAGTTATGAAGCCATCTTACACAATTCCATCCTACTTTATTAAAACATGAAGAGGAACAAAAAAAGCTAATCATGTCATGGAAGTAACTTCATGTCAAATAACGTCCATGAATAAGCCAATTCAGTAAACTGTGGATTTACTTACCTTATTTGAACATCCATAAGGGAACTTAGCAACAACAGCATTTCCATATGCCAGGTGAAACCCTCAGAGGGAATAGGCCTCAGTTTAATAATGAAAGAGAAGGGAAAGGGCTGATAATTATTCTGTCTAAACAGTGTTTTGCGGCCTAACATTGATTGTGTCTTGAAATCTCCTTTGGGAATGGAGCAGGCAGCCTTGGCTTTGCTTTCACAAACCTCATGCAAATTATTTAAACATTTTTGCAATTATTTTCCTGAAATTGAGTTTTGGCCCAATGCCTAGAAACACTGAAAAGTGACATCACACTGCGCCCAGAGATGCAGGTTCCAAAACATTCCCTGGGGATCCTTACAAGGAACTGTCTTAGAGGCTGATTTCCATATCACCATGTAAACATGTGAGTCTATTGGTACTTCTGCCTTTAGACAGGCTCAGATAAGGCCTCACAAGTACACAAATGTTTAGGCAACTTAATTCTAGTTATCTTGCTCTAACTTAACTGTATGAGCAGTTTTTAAAATGTCCTTTCTAATTAAGCAAAAAATGTTTCTGTTGGCACTTTCTTAAATCCTTGACGTGTCTGTGACCCCCCGTTTCAATGTTAATCACAGAAAGAAACCAGCTCCCCTTTTCCTATATCCCAGATCTTATATATGTGGTTATTCATGAGGATAATTTTATAATTGATGCAGATGACTGCCCTAAAAATGATGACCCTCTTTTGTACTATTACTTCATGCTAAGGACAAAGAGGATACAGGAAAATTACTCCTTGGCCCAGGAAGTTTATTAAAATGCTAAATGAAGGTCTGGCGGCAGCTCAAAGAACTTTAAATAACCTTGTGGTGGAAAACCTCCAAAACCTCTTTTTACCATCAGCTTAAACTAGGCTGGCTGTGACAAAGAGTAAGAAAATAAGTAGTTTCAAGAGTGCAAAAACACATCTATTTTTAAAAGGTAGGTCCATCCAATGGTTGCAGGCCAATGTGGTACAGCCTCCCAAGGGATGGTGACGACGATTTACGGGAATGCGGGTTTTCCTGGTCCACAGCCGGTCTTCAGCAGACTCAACACGCCAGGCATGGACACAGTTGTGCAGAAGGAAGTGTAATTACACTGTGGCTGACGCAGTGTTCTTTCTCGACAGTCAATGCAAAACATGCCACTGACACATTCTGTGAATAATGTTCTCATGGCGAAAATTCTATGGCATTAAAACACAAAGTTACACGAAGCAGAATGACAGTTTCTACTCCAATTCCTTAACGTCCTCCTACCTGGGGGCTCTACCTCCACATGTGGCTTGGCTTTGGGTGGTTTGCTGGATACTTCAACACTAAACAAGTTGCAGATGCTCTGAAAGATAAGAGTCTCCAGGGCAAAGCAGTTGAGCTGTGGTACTTCTGAATTGTTGCTGGGATATCTGTAACTCTTACTTACACGAAACCCACAGGGATTAGAACATCATAAACAAATTGAACAGGAAGAGAAGCTAACATTTTAATGGCATCACAGGGAGAGCAAAAGAGGTAGCTGTCCACAGCCTCGGAATAGCCAGGACCGGGGCACAGAGAGGTGGCCACCTGTACCTGGGTCGGCCCTTCCCAGTCTGACTTCCTGCGGCACAGCCTCTGCTGATAAAGCATGTCTCCTATGGCCTGCTTCTTCCAGCCCCTGAAACTGTCTTCCCTGGGGGATCCCTGGATTCCTTCTGAAGCTGTTCCATAAGCCCCTTCCTACAACAGATTTCCCCAGACCCAAAATTACTTAGGAACGACTTAAACCCAGCAGCACTCCACCTGCCAGCTCACCTGTGGGATGGGTGCCTGAATCCGGAGACCTGGTCTCACCAACCCTGCTTCCCCCTATCTGCCCTGCTTCATTTCCTGCCCTCGGATTGGTGTCCTAGCTTCATGCTAGGAGATGCCCACAGTGGCCATTTATTATGAATCCTTCTAAAACTAAAGCTGACCTTGTTCTTATTTTTTAGCCATTATGCTGCCCCCTGAATCTCAAGCCAAAGGCTGGAAATCTCAGTCTCAAATGTTAGCAGCATCTAGACTCTTCCCCAAGGCCAACTGCTTCACGTCCTGGTCAGGTGTTGGGTTCCTTTGCACTTGGACTGAAGTCCTGCCCGGCTCCTGCAGCTGCTCCTGAGCCTGCCCCTCCCGGGCTGCCCTGTCTCACTCGTTGCCTCTCAGGCTGTGCCCCAAGAGGCAAAGGCTGAAGCTCAAGAGGCCCCCTCTCCCGGCTTAGTGCTGACCTCAGGGAGAGGAAGAATTCGGAACCCTCTGTACTGAGATAATGCTTCCACCTTTGTGACACCTGTGCTTTTCAAGCCTTATTCGGGACAACTGGTGTAGCAGAGGCTATTTACTGATAAAACGAGACTGTTACTACACAGTTATCAAAATACTTAATTTTGAAAAATATTCCATGTTTTAGGAAAATAGTCATGATTTAACGTTTGAGGGGAAAGCAGGACACAGAGCTATTTAAGACTGTCTGAGCTCACTGTGGCAAACATCGCGTGGGATTTGGCTTCTCAGCATCTAGACTCTCTTCCCAGGTTTGAGGAATTTCCATGTGGTTCTTCATGTGCAGCGAAGGCTCCTGGCTTTATAGAGGCAGGAAATTAAAGAGTCTTCGCAGCACCGCTTCCTTTTAGCTGGGCAGGCACCTGGCCTGGACTTGACCAGACACCCAGACCCACCTGGGCTTGGACTTGACAGTCAGTGACCCACAGAAGTAAGGGTGGTGGAAACCCCATCCCATCAGGGACAGTATCTATGTTTCCAGGGCAGTAGGGCCGGCAGAGCCAGTAGCAATGCCCGGTGTCCCAGCCAGCGACAACAGAGGCACAAGCTTCACCCGAAAGGACTTCATGGTGGCATCCTGGGAGCCTCACCAGAACAATTCCATAGCACTACCTGGCCTCTGGCTCCCCCTTATACACCTCCATTTACCACTCCTACAGCCACTCTCTTCAAGGTTCTCCAGGATTCCCTGTGAATTTCTGAGCTACTAAGTATCTTTTCCTTTTTTCTTTCTTTTTCTTCTGATACAGAGTCTCAGCTCTGTCACCTGGGCTAGAGTGCCATGGCCTCAGCCTAGCTCACAGCAACCTCAAACTCCTGGATTCAAGTGAGCCTCCTGCCTTCGCCTCTCAAGTAATTGGGACTATAGGCACCCGCCATGAGGCCTGGATAATTTTTCTATTTTTAGTAGAAATGGGGTCTTGCTCTTGCCCAGACTGGTTTTCCTTACTACTTAAAGGAGCAACAGCTCCTTCTGTTGCTTGCAGTTCCGATTTCTGACTAGTACACCAAAGTTATTTAAAATGCAAAGAGAAAAGATTTGATGTACACCAAATATTAATAATGATTATCTTATTTTCAGGTGTGGGGAGGACCACAGATCATTTTAATTTTCCTGTGTTTTCTTATCTACATTTTCTAAAAATTTTAGTAAAATTATGTAGTCAGAAAGGTAAATTTTAGTGTTAAAGATGTCTTTAGATCTATGATATCCTTAATTGTTGAGAAATACTTAACTCGATGACTTAAGTGAAATCCATTTTGCTTCTCTCAGAATAAGTTACCTGATAAATTCAACCTTGGCCTAGCCTTGGGGTAAGAGAAATGACATTGTATTTTGGAAAAAGAATGAAAAAATCCTGACACTTATTCTTACCTCTCAATCCTAATATTCACATAATTTTATTTTAGAGCTTGGTAGTCTTTTGAAAATTAGTCTGAGAAAACTGGACTTTGTTCAGGAAACTTTAACACAATTGAAAGAAATGAAGAATTTCAGGGTGGCACCTATGGCTCAAAGGAGTAGGGCAACGGCCCCATATGCCAGAGGTGGCAGGTTCAAACCTGGCCCCGGCCAAAAACTGCAAAAAAAAAAAAAAAAATGAGGAATTTCTTCTTAGCATTTATGCTGATAAAAATACGTGTAAACACATGAATGCCAATCCTAGGGTTCTTTGTTGGATTCTCCTAACCAGACATCCCAAAAGTTTGGTAAATACTAAGATTAGTAGTCCCGAATACTTGGGTATTGAACTTATCATTAATTCCTGCAGTTGGCCTGAGTGGTTACCATACTGGTGTGAGTAGCACAGTGGAAAATGTATAATAATGTCCTTCCTTAGAATGAAATCCCAGCTACCAAGAAAAAACAAAGCCCACCATCGTTAAGAAGTGTGATAGTCTTGCTTGTCCCTCTGAGAGCATCTGGAGGGTTTTGGTACCCCAGCTTCACACGAGGAGCCTGCCTGCTTTTGACCACGAGTGAGAGGGCCAAGTTACATGACAGAACAGTCTTCCACCACTCCATTAACACTGCTGAAGTCAAGGGAGCACTGAAGGTCTGAACCAGTTGTGGTCACTGGGTTACTGCAATGTTCAGAGTGTTGCGACTGCATTGATCATGCTGATGGAAGCAGCAAAGCGTGGTGCAGTGGAAGAAGAATGGACTTTAGTCAACAGACTTGGCGTCAAATCCCAGGCCAACTGTCCACCAGCAAATGGCATGAGTTACTTGGCCTGGCTGAGCTTCAGTTCACTACCTACAGAATGCAGATTAACAGACCCATCTCGTGATGTTAAAAGATAATATATGAATAACTCTGAGCATCATTTCTGGCTTATCATGAGTCCTCTGTACATATAAGTTCTTTTCCATCTATCTGATTTTTTTCTGGGAAAATCTTTATCTTACAAAGACTGACTTCAGACAAATTTTTTACAATAAGATAGTTATTTTTTTCTTTTTCTAATCTCTCAAATCTGGTAAAAGGTTATAGTTATCCTTTAATTAACCTCTGAAAAGAAATGCCTTGTCCAAACTACAAAAAAAAAAATTATTGATAAAGGGAAACGTTCTCAATAAGCTGAGCAAATGTTTCATGTCAATATTGCATGTGACAAATGGATTGTTATTTAACGTGTAAGAATTGGTATTAAAAGTCAGGCAAAAAGTATTAGAGCTCCTGGGGTTGAACGGTTCGACAAAGGAGTGACATTTGCTTGGTGAGCGTGCCAAGCTTCAATGGATAATCGACACTTTCTTCCATTTGTTGAATAAGGGAAATACTCTGTATTGACCAAAATGCCTTCCTAAATTGGTTAGGGGTGCGTAATTTGTTTGGACATTAAGATACAGCTCCCCATATCTTTCCAAACAGCATTTTTCTTGCCAACATATAAAGGGGAGTCCAGTCTCTGTTTGAGAAGGTGACACAAGAATACAAGTGCAGAAAAGAAGGAAAATCAAACTGGAAAAGAATCTCTGTCAAAAAAAAATCAATAATTTTGCTACTGAGAAATTGCTACCATCCTTATCCAAGAAGGGGTGGAAAGGTCAGACCAAGCTAACTTGTGTGATAAATGAGTTTATAAAGTAGCTTGTATGGGGAGACTAATTTAATTGGCTGCTTTAAGTGTGATAATATACCACACTTTCCCAGATTTCTTCCTTTATTAAAAATCTTAAAATTAAGCTGAGTGTGAGGCACGCCATATCTACCCAAAGATCCAAACAGCACCAACTGCTGCCAGAACACAAAAGCATTCATTATTATTATTACCAATATCCACCCCACATATTAAAAATAAAACCAGATTTTTTTTTTTTCTCCTTCATGGTTTAGATGATTCCAAGTCCTACGAGGACAAAGAAAATAAATATTTGCTCTACTATCCCTCCAGGACATTTGGGCCCTCACTAAACGCATTGTTGATGCTTTGAAATTACAAATTAAATAACCAAGCTAAGATTTCAATTAAGAATTTTTACCACACACATTTATAAACACCTGGATGTACATTGTTGAGTTTAAAACTCGGCTTCCCTTATCTCTACTAGTGGAATGTTATCAATGTGGTTCATATTCCACCGGCTGCCCTTTCTATATTAACAGAAAGATAAAGTATTTGTGAGACATTGTTGATTTTTTTTTTTTTTTTTTTTTTTTTTGAGACAGAGTCTCACTTTTTCGCCCTCAGTAGAATGCAGTGGCATCATAGCTAACAGCAACCTCC
>CAUYPK010032660.1:0-25450 GCA_963574355.1 Loris lydekkerianus
AACAAATACAATATTTAAAATGAAGAACAAGTAAAGTTAAATCAACAAACTTACCAGTATTTCAATGGGAACTATGGGCCAGCTTTTGGCTAATGAGATGGTCAATGTTCGGTTCCATATTTGTCACTGCTAGTCGTAACAAGTGATGCAAGTGTGCATCAGTTAGTCTAGATCTTGTTGGAGATTTCAGATGTTTCATTCTGGAAAAAGTCTGTTCACAGACATAAGTGCTGCCAAAGATGGCTGCCATTTTGAGTGCGTGGTTCCTGAGATTAGGATATGTCTTGGGAGAGATGCATAGAAATTAGGAAGGCTGCTTGACTGGAATGCATCTTTCAGAGAGTCACAATGCTGCAGTTCAGCCAGTTCCATTTGGTAAATTGTATCCACATTTTCAATGTCAATAGAAAATGGTTTATGGAAAAGCTGTATGTCCTGTTCATGGAGAGGAAGCTCTTTAAATCTAAATTGGAATTCCTTTTGCAACTTTTCCGGTGAATCCACACATGTTTTATTTGGGAATGCAACCAATGGATTTTCCGCTAACAGATTTTGAGTTGTTGGGAGATGGCAGAAATTTTCCTCCTTCACTTGTTTGATGAGGAGGCCTAATTTTACTTCAAATGCTTTCACATGTGATTGCATATCACAGATGAGCTTTTCCTTTCCTTGAAGTTGCACATTGAAATTGTTGAGTAGCTCTGTTACATCTGTCAGAAAGGCAAGGTGCCATTTCCATTCTGCATCATTGAGCTCTGGTACTTCTTTGTTTTTTGAAAGCAGGAAAGCTGTAATCTGTGGAAGTAAGTCATAGAAATGTTTCAAAACTCTCCCTCAACTCAACCAATGGACTTCTGTGTGGTACAGAACATCTTCATAGGCAACATTTAGCTCAGACAGAAATTCCTGAAATTGTCTGTGGTTTAGTGTAATTAGCTCTAATGAAGTTATCAGAAGATATCACAATTTTCATACCGGGGTCCCATTTCAGTGATTTACTACACAGTGCTTGTTGGTGGATGAGGTAGTGTATGGCTATTAGATGAGAATGGTTATGTTTGTCCATCTCTTGATTAATGTGAGCAATTGCTCCTTTCTTAGAAACCACCATGCTAGGAGCACCATCAGTTATCACACTGGCTAGTTTAGCCCAGTCCAGCTCCAAACCATTCACAGTTTGGCAAACCTTTTCATACATATCCCGTCCTGTAGTTGTTCCTTTGATGCTTTGCAGTGCAGCAAGCTCTTTTGTGACTTCAAAATAGTCATTCATCCCACAAATAAAAATTAGAAGTTGTGCAGAATCATGAACATCATTACTTTTGTCAAGTGCCAAGGAAAAATAGGAAAGTTTTTTAACGGAGTTTTGCAAATGCTGATGCAAATTATCTCCCATTTCTTCAATCCTTTGTGTAATTATAGGGTCCTGAAAGACTCACTGTACTAAATAAATCAGCCTTCGCTGGACACATCTCTTTGGCAACAGAAAGAAGGCATTCTTTAATAAATTCTCCCTCCATGAATGGTCTGCCAGTACACACTATTAGCTTGGCAACTTGAAAAATTGCTCACAGTGATGAAATATTTAGATGCTCCAGCTTCACAAAAGTATTTTGCTGAGTTTTCAGTGTATTTTTCAGTTTTAATATTTTATCTTTTCTCACTTCTCTGACCAAACAATCATATTTATCTTTATGTTGAGCTTGATAGTGTCAATAGAAATTGTATTCTTTGAACACAGACACTATATTCTGGCATATTAAACACACAGCTCTTTCCTTGTACTGCATGAAATAGTAATCATAAGTCCACTGTTGTTTGAATATCCTACACTCCAACTCAATTTTTCTCTTTCTTGATATCATTGTTTCCTAGGGATTCCAAATTGCTATTAGTAAAATACCAATATATTTATACAGTGCTACAAAAACAATATACCACCAATAACTTTGCTCACACAGAGACATATAGACTGCACTGTCCATTGATGCAGTCTGATCAGTGTCCATCAATGCAGCCTTGCCAGTCCACATCATTTCAGCCTCACCAGTGCCCATATTGGTGGAAGTCCACTTTTACCTCAGGCTCACACTGGTGCGGTGCGGGAACTGGCACGATTACACAGCCGGTTCCTCCACCACCTTTCCAGTTCACACTACCCTGTGTGAACTGCACTGTGATCTGTGAACTTGCACAGGAAACTGATCCCATGGGTGAGAAGACCCATGTGATCAGATTCCACTGCAGGAAAAGAGAAGGCATGTATGCCTTTTTTCTTCCGAATGTAATGAGAGTTTAGCCATACAAGCATATGGCTGAACTCGCACTGCTCAGAGATCGCCACAGTGTGAACTGGGGCTTACACAGCACACAGCATACAACATCATACACAACTGAATAGCAATCAGAATATAAATGCAGGGGAGTTGCAGAGTTCTGCTCACATTCCACACATGAGTACTGAGGGCCCAGGACAAGTCGGCTACTAAGCAGGATAGGCAGTGGCAGCAAAAACACCTGGTGGGCTGGATAAATGTCCTCGGTGGGCTGCATGTGGCCCGCAGGCCATAGTTTGAGGACCTCTGATTTAATGAGTTATCACAGGAGTGGGACTGGTGGCTTCATAGGAAGAGAGACCTGCACTAACACTGCACCTCCTCACCATATGATGCCCTATACCAGCAAGAAGGACCTCATCAGATGTAGCTCCTGAAAGAATATGGAGGAGCAGAAAAAGTACCTACAAACAGACTAGGTTCTGGGGAAGACTTAAAAGACAAGACCAGGGAAAAGTTTATAGTCCTGATTGGTGAAGTGGTCATGACCAGAATGTTTATAGGAATGTGGACAGCTTTTTGAGGCTGCCCCATCCACATTTCAGAGCCTACAGGGCAGAATGATTTCAGGGGGCTACCAGAATGTCATCACCCAGGGCTACTCCCCACACCCTAGTGCAATGCTCCAGAGCCACCTTGGATGTAGCTCCTGCCACAGCTCTGGCAGGTAAAAGTCATAAACCTTGGCAGCATCAATGTGGTGTTAATTCTGCAGTCTTGCCAAAAGCATGAACTGTGGAGGCTTCACAGCCTCTGCTCAGATTTTAAAAATCTCATTGAAAGTCTGAGGGCCCAGGCAGAGACTTGTCACAGAAGACGACCCACCACAGTGACGACCTCACTAGATCAATGCCAAGCGGAAATGTGAACAGGGAGTCTGCTGCAGAGCGTGCACACTGGGGCAATGCCTAGTAAAACTGTGGGAGCAGCATTGCCCCTGGGACCCCAGAACTATGGAGTCCGGGGCAACACACAGCACCCCACCTGGAAAAGTTTCAGGCACCAGACTCCATCCCATACAAGCAGCCACCTGGACTGTGACCAGATAGGGGACAACCTGAGGCCTCCTCTGTCTAGGAGATGGGTCATGAAGTCCAAAGAAACGATTCTCCAGCTTTAATGTCTGCCTACCCACATTGTGGACTTGCTTACAGCCTGTTGCTCTTTTCTTTATCTTATTTCAGATATTCTTGCTAAAGTATTAGTTTCTTCCTAAGTCCAAGAACTTTTCATTTTAGCCACAAACCCATCATAATTAATGCAAATAAATCAACCTGCAGATATGGTAGAAATGTGGACCCTTATAGTCTCGTCATGGGAATTTTTTGAGAACAGAAGGATAATTGCTGTTCCTTTTTAGTGTTCCAAAAGGGCAAGTTGTTTCCTTCTCTACTTGCTCTGCCCATTTCTACTTCCTGCCATTTTAGAAGGCTGTGATTTTTTCACTTCAAAGTTCTAATTTCATCTGTATTCAGTATTTAATTTTTTTTTTTTTTTTTTTGAGACAGAGCCTCAAGCTGTCACCCTGGGTAGAGTGCTATGACATCACAGCTCACAGCAACCTCCAACTCCTGGGCTCAAGTGATTTCCTGTCTCTGCCTCCCAAGTAGCTGGAACTGCAGGCATCTGCCACAATGCCCAGCTATTTTTTGGTTGCAGCCATCATTGTTGTTTGGTAGATCCGGGCTGGACTCAAACCCACCAGCTCAGGTGTATGTGGCTGGCACCTTAGCCGCTTGAGCCACAGGTGCCGAGCCTAGTATTTAATTTTTTTTTTTCAGTAATTGCTTATTGTTTATTCTTCTCTTACAAAAAGACACTTGGCACAAATAAATATAAAACAGCATATGTCATATTTAGCAATGGGCATAAACATGTTTTCTTGGTATTCTCCACAGAAATTAATAAAACTGTAAGAAGCACACTCATCTTATCTCCTTCCCTAAAAGGAAAAAAAGAAGTCAATTCTTTTAATTCCCAATAATTTTTAATAACAGATTTTCAAACAATCTAGGACTACTCAGAGACAGGCCATCTGAATCAACAAGTTTTTAAAAATATGTGTGCGTGCGCAGGCATGCATACACACACAAATACGATGTTGACTGGAAATTCCAACTCATGAATATTCTTACAAGTTTTTCTTTTCTTATAATTTGCATGAACAGAGTCTGTTCTGTTCAAGTCTGCATAGCAAATAAAACAGAAAGCTAAGTACAACTTGTGCGTGTGTGTATATGTACCTATATACTCGAGTATAAGCCGAGATTTTTCGGCACAAAATTTGTGCCGAAAAACCCGAACTTGGCACAAATTTTGTGCCGAAAAAGCTCAGCTTATACTCAAGTATATATGGTATATACTTTTCTGTTCTAAGAGAAAGCATTAAATACAGTTATATTTAATATATAGTGAACATACCATGTGTTCTCTTAAAGTAACTAATTCCTGATTTCCTATATCTTAAAGATGTAGGCAAATACCAAAGACAAATACGAAAACTATTTGTGACCAAATTTAGATAATAAAATACCTGCCTGTTGGCTAGTATTTAATTTTTTATTGTTGTTGTTGTTGCTGTTTTTGGCCGGGGCTGGGTTTAAACCCTCCACCTTTGGCATATGGGGCCAGCGCCCTACTCCTTGAGCCATAGGCACCACCAGTATTTAATATTTTTAAGCCCAACTCCAATTCAAGGCATTTCAACAGATGTGTATTGAATAGTGTCTGTTTCAAAGACTATATAGCTAGGTCCAAGGTGGCCCTAAGAGGCAAATTGGTTCCTGGGTTAATGAAACTTACCATTTTGTCACAATGAAAAATCAGGCTTGCAGGTAACTAGTGTGATTAGTACTCAAAGAGGAGTACAAAATGTACCTTTCTAAATGCAAAAAGTCAGGAGACCTGGGAAGGTTTCTAAAGAAAAAGATATTTTAATTGGACTTTAAAAATGTAGGTGCCAGGTGGTGTCTGTGGCTCAGTGGGTAGGGTGCTGGCCCCGTATACTGAGGGTGGTAGGTTCAGGCCCAGCTCTGGCCAAACTGAAACAAAAAAATAGCTGGGTGTTGCAGTGGGTGCCTGTAGTCCCAGCTACTCGGGAGGCTGAGGCAGGAGAATCGCCTAAGCCCAAGGAGTTGGAGGCTGCTGTGAACTATGATGCCACAGCACTCTACCGAGGGTTAATAACTGAGACTCTGTCTCAAAAAAAAAAAAATGTAGGTACCACTCTAGTTATTTTAATTAGCTAGGGATTTAATTCAGGGAGTTAGGGTCTTGTCAGAAAAAAACCCATATTAGAATGGCAGAAAAAGCAGGTTCTTTATGCCTCCTCGCTTGACCCTAGAAAAATGCAGAACTGGCCCAGTGAGGCACTTACTTCCCATGAGGCCACCACTGAAACTGTGCTTTCTGGGACCCACCATCACATAGGAGCCCCTGGATACCAGGACACAAGGGAAGAGACAGGTCAAGGAGATCCCACTTCTCTGACATGACACCCAGTGTATTATTCAGGGACTAGGTGGGGAAACAGAGCCAATGCCACAGGAACAGGTTACAAAAGTCTTGAAGAGTTAAAAGCAAAACAGGACGCTTAAGCTGCATTGTGTAGACAGTGCTGACTCAGGTAATCAGGCCCTACCTCTTTGGGCGACTGTCTGTGGACAGATCTTTGTGTCCTCATGGCACAACCTGGGCTCCCTTCTTCCGGTGCCTGTTCCTATCCGGCCCTGGAGAGGTAACCCAAGGGCAGGAGGGACAGCCACTGTAGAGTGATCATGTCCTCTTTTTACATCTCATTTCCAGCCACAAGATTGTGAATCAGATATCTACAAGGTCAGTAGTTCTAAAGTTCAGTTCTGCTATGGCAGAACAGACACCTGCGCCTATTAGCAGAGTCTTAACAGCCCCTCCAAGTCAGCTAGCCCAAACTAGGATCTCAGCAGGGAGTAAGATTTATTTTCCAATATTTCCAATGATGTAACCTTGTCTCTTGATGCTGATCTTAAAACATATCCTGATGAAAAGTACAAGAAAAGAAATAAGTACTTACAGGATTCTGTTTCATAATTGAAACCATATCAAAATGCCATATAAGGAGGAAGAAAATTAAGCCCCCTTGGGGGTGAAAAGATTTGAAAAAAAAAGAAAAGAAAATATCAGATGAAAGAGTGTCATTTTAAGTGATAATTTCCACACCCTTTCCCTGGAGGGAATGCATGCAGACTGGGCTTAACATGAGAGAGATGCTTGTCCAGCCATTGCCTCGGTGCTCAGGGAGAGATGCTCACACATTGAGAAACTGAGAGAAGATGCTAGGTATGAGAAGCCCACAGGCTAGCTCAAAAGCACAGACATGGAAGATCCCTGACCAGCTCCAAGTTCTGAATGGTGCAGAGCCTTCCAGGGTTGTACTGCTCAGACCTAGCAGAAGCCATGCACTGATCCACCCTGTGCAGATCAGTGTCCCTGCAGGGGATTATAAATGCCTCTAGTCGTGCTGCCTGTAGGGGAACAAATATCCCATGGGACACTGAGACGGGGAAGAACACTACACAATGTTTGTTTAATGGCCTGAGTCCATGACAAAGCCTCAGGTGTTGGTCAGTGTCGTTGAAACCAGTACACTTGATTCTTTCTTCCCTCAGTGGTCTTCTGTGCACACCACTATGGACCTGTTTGTTGGAGTCCAGAGATGAAAGGGTACAGGTCCCCTCCCTCATATAGCTCAGAGGGTTTGATCAGGAAAGCAGGGACACAGACAAGTGACCACTGCGCTATAATTTACTGAGCCATGGGAACTGGAGAGGCATCAAACACCAAGGGGCAATTGAGCCAGAGGTGGAAGGTACTGTAGACAGAAAGAACAGCATGCGCTCTAGGCTGTATCGCTGAGTCCAAATATCTGATGTCAGGGGAGTCTTTTTAACCTTGACACAAATCTTTTTGGAATTAGAAGAGGCCAATGTTCATCTTTGCAGTTATTTCAGGAGAAAACTTAAATGCAGTTCATTTTTAAGTTAAGAAGAAAGAGTAGTGAGATAATATGGATATTTCTGGAAGAAACTGAGCTCATGGGGGGAACTTTGAAAATTGATCTGTCTACATCTGGGGAATGTCTAGCAATGCAGTATTCTTGCTTTTTATGTGTTCTATGAATGGCAGTTCTGCAGCTGCCAATGGTTTTCCTTCCTAATATTTTATCACCCTCACATGTTATGGTTCTTCTTTCTGTTAGCTACTTTATAACACAGAAAACCAATGTTCAGCACTTCCAATAGAAGGGCTAGTGGAGGCTTGAAATCAGAACAGAGTTCCATAGCAAGAAACTCGGGATGCACAAGCCAGACAGAGCAGTACCCTCTCATCCCCAGGGACCCGACTAGAGTTGAGAGAAAGGTTGTACTCTACAGGGAATTAAGGGAAGCTTAAGGCTATGTTTCTCCGTGGCATTTTTGCTCTCTCAGGCCAAGATAAAGGTTGAAAAATCCTTTGAGTTCTAGCTCCTCAAAGTGTAATCACAAAAGACCCACAGCATCAGCTTCTCTGGGAGATTGTATGAATGCAGAATTCCAGGCCCACACCAGCCCTGCAGAATAAGATCTGCGTTTTACAAGCTGCCCACATAATTTGCGTATATACTACAATTTCAGAAGCACTGCTCAAGGACCATCTTTATTGAGTATGATACAAAAATACCAGAGCTAGGGCTGGGGGGGAGGGGGGTCACGCCTTTAATCCTAGCACTCTGGGAGGCCGAGGCAGGAGGATCACTTGAGCTCATAAGTTTGAGATCAGCCTGAAGCAAAGCCAGACCTTGTCTCTAAAAATAGCTGGACGTTATGTCAAGCGCCTGTAGTCTCAGCTACTTGGAAAGCTGAGGCAAGAGAATCACTTGAGCCTAAGAGTTTGAGGTTACTGTGAGCTTTGATGCCATGGCACACTACTGAGGGCAACATAGTAAGACTCTGTCTCAAAAAAAAAAAAAAGAATAAAAATACAAGATTTTTTTTTTGTGGCTTTTGGCCAGGGCTGGGTTTGAACCCACCACCTCTGGCATATGGGGCCTGTGCCCTACTCCTCTGACCCACAGGCACTGCTTTCTTTAAGGGTAAATCCTCTATGCCAGAGCGACTGTTTCCGGTTCTCTGGGGTTGGTGCAGAAATCTGCATTTTCAGCAAGCACCCTAGGTCCTTGTGCACACTTGTATTTGAGGACCACTGCTTTAGATGGTGGGAAATATAGGCAGGGATGGGCTGGGGCTGAAAATTAAACAAGCCATCACAAACATGCCATGGCTCCTGCTGGGATCTTATGGGGGCAGATCTAGTTGATTGTGGATAACACAGACCTCTTTTCAGGATCACGTGGATACCATGGCAGGAGAACTCACCCCTGCAGCCTCCATAGGCACTGCCCTAGGAGGGCTCTCTGTGGTGGTCCTACACTGGCAGTGACCCTCTGCCTAGGTCTTATGCCCAAGGCTCCAGGTAGCTTCATACTTCAAATCTGCACAAAAGTAGCCAAGCCGCCCCTGCTCAGCTGGTGCATTCTGTGCACTTGCAGAGATGACACTGCCACCAGGTTTACTGCCTGTGCCCAGCAGAGTAGTGGCCACTGAAGCTCTCACTGCACCAGCGACCATTGGATCCATACTTGGGGAACCCTAAAAATTCAGAACGAAAATGTGGGGAGCAGAACCTTGAGGCAGCAAATGCTGAGGACCTGTGAGCACTTGCTGCCCTTCCTTTGAAATCTGCTCCCCCAGACTCTGGAAATACAGCCTTTTTCTGGCATGCACTTCAGAACACTACTCATTACCAGTTCTAAAGCTGCTTCCACAGTTTAGGTATTTGTTATAGTCACATCCCCACTTCTAAGTAGTGGCGACTTGGTTACTTCTACTTAGATTTGAAATGTGAAGCTACCTTCAATTTCTTAGTCCATTTGGGTGACTACAGCAAATTACCATAAACTGAGGAGTTCACCAGCAATAGAAATTAACTTCTTACAATTCTAGAGGCTGGGGGAGACTTCGAGGTCCAAGATCGAGGTTCCTGGAGACTCACTGTCTGTTGAGGGCTTGCTCTTCTGGTTCATAAATGGTGCCTTCTTGTTGTGTCCTCACGGGAAGTTTAGGGGGCAGGAGCCAAAAGTTGGACCCAAAAGTCAAAAGTGGAAGCTAAACAAACTTTTTCTTCCTTTTGAATCCTTTGTTGTTCTCCAGACCAGGTGGCTGGGGTTCCATTTTCCAGCTGAGTACTTGACATTCTCATACATTGCTCTTTAGATGAGAACTCATCTTGGTCTTTTAAAATTTTGACAATGCATTTTTCATGCAGTGTTAACACTGTCCAGTGAGTTGCTGGCAGGAGTAAGGTAGATTTCTCCTAAACTGGGAATTGAACTGCTGCTGCAAGATACTCCAGAGCTCTCTTTCCCCCACTGACTTGGCAATAGCCAGTGTTGAAGATGGTGGCTGTTCTGGGATCCTGGATCTCCAACTGACTATAGTGAGCAGAAGGCCCCTACTTTACCCTACAATAGCATGGGAAAGAAAGAAATCTGTTTGGTTTTACCTACTAAGGTATGGGACCTGTTTGTTAATACAGTGTAACCGTGCCTGTCTCGATATACTGATGCACTCAGATGTTTGATCAGCCCTGAGGCTAAAGTTTCCTGCTGTTGGGTGAGGAGGGACCAAATCTGCAGGAGGAAGATAAAGGCCAGGAGGGTGGTTCCTAGGAGTAGAGAAGCCAGGAAGGTTTGGAGAAGCCAATAACCCTTCAGGGGAAGAGACTGCAAGAAAATGAAGAACACTTGTCAATCATGTATATTAATCATCTGGTGACACCCAACAGCTCCCTAAGCCTTCCCTGGGACCAGGCCAATAAAAGGAAAGCCCCTCCGAGTTCTTAAAGTCTTTCTCCATTTTTGGAGACTGACCTATTCCTCTCTCTGGAATGTATTTTCCATTATGTATAGTTTCTTTTCTGCAATAAAAACTTTTTGTGTGGAATTACTTCCTGTCTGCGATCACTCCATTGCACTGGCCCTACTTGTGATTCTTCCAAGCAAGAAGCCAAAGAACCAGGACACAGTATGACAAAAGGCCAGATCTCACATTGCTGGCTCACTTTCAGCCAGTCTCCAGCCTTGACCAGCACAGGACATGCCAGGATTCACATCCTTGATTCAAGGTTCTTTCCTGAAATTTGTACTTTTGGGTTTTTGGTGATTTTTTCTTTGCATTATGAAAATCGAGGTTAACCCTTTTGGTTTATCCCAATTTTTTTGGATGGCACAACATCACTATAACAACATCAAGAAAAGAATTTTTAGCCAGGTGTGGTGGCTTATACCTGTAGTTCCAGCAACTCCAGAGGTGGAGGTGAGGGTCACTGGAGCTGAGGAGTTGAAGGCTGCAGAGAGCTGTGATTAGGCCAGTGCACTCCAGCCTGGGTGACAGAATAAGACTCCATTTTTAAAAAATAAATTTTTTTTGTAATAAAAAAGAAAAAAGTCACCTGCAATGCTGCCTGATACAAGAATTTTACTTATTTTTTTTTTTTATTCTTTCCAGCGTGACCAAGAATGGTTTGGCTTTGGGAATCCACATGGAAAACCATTTCAGTTAACAGTGCAGGAAACTCCACCAATCCCTTGAGGGTTTTGCCTTTCTTAAGGAGCTCTGATGAACTAAGAGTAGTGAGGTTGTTCTGGAGGGCTGAACAAGAAACTGAAGTGAAAGTTGAATTTGGGGAAGAGAAAAATGCCAGAGTACTCACTTGCCCCATCCCCAGCTTATTTGACTACCCCCACCAAGCTCCTCCTTTCAGGCAGGG
This sequence comes from Loris lydekkerianus, assembly GCA_963574355.1. Lineage (NCBI taxonomy): Eukaryota > Metazoa > Chordata > Mammalia > Primates > Lorisidae > Loris > Loris lydekkerianus. The sequence goes on from CAUYPK010032660.1 coordinate 11,181, forward strand.
TGGAGACAGCAGGAGGAGAAGTAGACTCTGAAAAACAGGGGACTTCTGCAGGACTGCCAGAGAGCTCCACAGAGGGATGCTTGGTACTCCCAACTGCTGCTCTTCTAGAGAATGCACTGCCTTCACATTCTTTCTGGTAAGAGAGCCCTTCTAGACCATTCTACCTGAAGAACAGTTTGTTTTTCTTACAGGCAGTCAGGAAATGATTCCTAACTACTTCTGTCTCTACTGCCTGGGAATCTTACTGAGTCAGTCCCTCAGTAAGTCAGTGGCTTCAGAAATCTCCCCGTCTGTCCCCACCACACCCCCCAGTTCTAGCTACTTAGGGAATTTGATATTTTCATGAAATCTGCCCACGCTCGTGCATCCCAGTAGCAGAACTAGCGGTGGCAACCAAAGAAAACAAAGGATTTGGCTTCATGAAAACATAGGCAAAGAAGTATAGTTATGCAACCTTCTAAGTCTGGTCCCCATATGGAGATGCCCACATGGACAGGTCAGCAGGGTCCAGATATGAAGAGTAAAAAGGGAAAGTCATGTGCCTTGTACTATGATATTCTTCCATGTCCTTATTCTTTATGTTTCTAAATGTGTCAGCTAAGAGCCAATACGGATTACAAACCCTTAGACTCCCTCACCTCTGCTTTGAACCGTCCTGGATGTCCCAGGTATCATCTTCATTTACTTATGTCAAACATCATTCAGTCAACACTTAGTACAAGCAAACCATATATGACAGTAAGGGTAATATTCAAAATAATTGTCAGCCACTATGGTAATAGAAATTAATATTTATTTATTATTATATATTTTTTAGAGACAGAGTCTCACTTTGTCTCCCTAGGTAGAGTGCCATGGCGTCGCGCAGCTCACAGCAACCTGCAGCTCCTGGGCTTAGGCGATTCTCTTGCCTCAGCCTCTCAAGTAGCTGGGACTACAGGTGCCTGCCCCAACGCCCAGCTATTTTTTGTTGCAGCTATCATGGTTGTTTGGTGGACCCAGGCTGGATTTGAATCCACCAGCTCAGGTGTATGTGGCTGGCACCTTAGCCACTTGAACCACAGGCGCCAAGCCTCAAACTGTATTTTATTTCACAATTTCTATTTGACCTCTTACATCTGGCCTTGGAACTGAAACTTGCATATCAAAATGACCAGGACAGGGCGCCCCCGTAGCTCAGTGGGTAGGGCCCCGGGCATATACACTGAGGCTGGTGGGTTCGAACCCAGCCTGGGCCTGCCAAACAACAATGACAGCTACAAACAAATGAACAAAAAATACCCAGGGTTGTGGCAGGCACCTCTAGTCCCAACTACCTGGGAGGCTGAAGCAAGAGAATCGCTTAAGTCCAAGCAAGAGTTTGAGGTTGCTGTGAGCTGTGATGCCACAGTGCTCTATCCAGGGTGACAGCTTGAGACTCTATCGCAAAAAAAAAAAAAAAAAATGACCAGGACAAATTAAGGCATTATCTAATGCCTCTGGGAAGTTCATGGCTCTTATGATGATAACTTTCATTGGGTTTAAAAACATTCAACATTTCAACAAGAAGTTGATTTATAGTCTGTCTTGAATATGGATGCATTGGAGAGTCAATTCTCTTCCCACCAACAGAATCTAGTTCATCGATAAATATAACAGAGGAGCATTTGCTTTTGCTTCCCTAAAAATATTTCTGCCATGGCTGGCTCCCACACTCACAACATCTCAACAAATTCTGATCCAGAACTATAAAAAAGCAACATTAGCTTCTCCTGCCACAGCTCAGGCAAGAAGTGTCTTTCCTGTCCCTGGTGGTCCAACTAAAAGAATTCCTTTTGGAAGTTTCACTCCAAATTCTTCTGGATTTTTTAATAACTCAATAACTTCCTGTACTTCTTGTTCAGCTTCCTCTACTCCTTTTACATGTTCAAAGGTGACATTCTTCATCTGGACACTTTCCACTACAGTATCAAACCCTGTTGTTGCCCTGAAGTAGACAGATAAAAATGGATTTTTTTTTTAAATCCATAAATGCCAAACAAAAGCAGAACAAAGAGAATCAGATGGATTTGCCTTAGGGAATCACTGGGTTTTTGTATTAGTGCTTAAGCTTTCAGAAAACCTTCTACAAAACCAGTTTTAAATGCTTTCTGGTTAACTTCAGGTATGTTTTTGAATTTCATGAGTTTGTCCAAACTCTCAGCATCTGATCTTCTGTCCTGCAAAGGAAACCCCCTCATGAATGATAGTGCTATATTCTGTGTTTTGGCTAATCTTTCAGAGGTCGACTGCAGATGTCGTGTTCGTGATTTTAAAGTTTTAAAACCCCAAGACTGTACAAAACTGGCCAGTACTGAAGATCTGAACAAAGATTTGAAGTGTTCTTAAATGATGTCTGTATAAGCAAGAGGAACATAAGGGACTAAATATATCTAAGTAACCATATTTATTTTCAAAGAAGGACTGTGCAGAACATGAGATGTATGCCAATAGGAAGAAATTTTTTGCCTTTAGAAAATCCAGTAAGTAGATTTCCTCCCAGTTGATCAATCTGTCCAATTTTTCATTCAGCTACTCCAAAGTCCTTTAAGGGGCCTCATTGCTGGGATCCTCATGCTTAGGAACTACATCTCAGTGTTGGTTTTGAGAAACTGATGCTGCTCTGACAGGAACAGATGTGGGGTTTTTGGTGAATGGAAGGCATTAATGAGATCACTCAGAGGACTTACAACCTCTAACTGTACATTCAGTTAATGGTGAATTCTCTTCAAATCAGGCCTTCTCGATGTGAACTGGGGTTGCACTATACTTGGCAGTATCTCTTCTGGGCCTCAGCGATCTCACCCATCTGCCCCTCTGTATGCAGCCCACCAGGGAGGTGTTAAGTCCCTTTCCTTCTTTTTCTCTCATCCCTACCCCGCCTCCCAGAAACAGAACATGGCCCTCCCTTCCTGCAGCTGCTGCAATGACAATCTCTATTTATAATCTTTTTAAAAGCCTCTGTTTAGCATGCAAAATACTCTATTTAATTATACAGTAGATAGTATTATTCTGATCGCACTTTTGAATGTTTTGTTTATTTTATGATACAACAAAAATTATTTCAGGTTTTATTATTTCAGAAACTTTATTGTGTGAAGCTCAGTCATAATCTTTAAATTCTTCTTGATTATTGCTTATTTTTTCATTGAATTCTGAGCAATAACAATATGCTGGCTCGGCGCCCATAAGCACAGTGGTTATGGCAACAGCCACATACACCAAGGGTGGCGGGTTCCAACTCGGCCTGGACCAGCCAAAACAACTCCAACAAAAAAATAGCTGGGCATTGTGGTGGGTGCCTGTAATAACAGCTACTTGGGAAGCTGAGGCAAGAAAATCGCTTAAGCCCAAGAATTGGAGGTTATTGTGAGCTGTGATGCCACGCACTCTAGCGAGGGCGACATAATGAGACTCTGTCTCAAAAAAAAAAAAAAAAAATATATATATATATATATATATGCTTAGCACTTTCAATTTTTCACACACCTTTTCACATCATTTACATCCAATATTTATATTGTTGACAGTAATCAGCTACCTGTGAGTTTTATTAAACATATCAGAATTTTTGGCAAGGTGTGGCTCACACCTATAACCCTAAAACTCTGAGAGACCAAGGCAGGAGGATCCCTTGAGCTCAGGAGTTTGATGTTGCTGTGAGCTAGGCTTAGCCACAACACTCTACCCCAGAGAGAAGAGCAAGACTCTAACTCAAAAAAAAAAAAAAAAAAAAAAATTATCAAGTTTTTTTTAAACTTGGAAATATAAAATGTAAAATGTTTAGAAATGTACTGTTTCCTTTTAACTGAAGCTTACAGTTTGAAGGCATAGTACAGGGACTGCCTGTACTATAAATATGAATCTTCTAGATCTGAGAGACAACAGGAAGCCAATGATATTAACATTGAATCACAGTCTGGAACAATGGATATATAAAAATTATGGCAAGTGGGAATGCCTTCAATATGCAGACTGCCTGTACTATAAACATAAATCTCTGGATCTGAGAGACAGCAGGAAGCCAATGGTATTAATACTGAATCACAGTCTGGCATTTCCACTATATTCCCAATATATTGAAGGCCTTCCCACTTGCCTTAATTTTTATATATCTGTTGTTTCAGACTGTGATTCAATGTTAATATCATTGGCTTCCTGTTCTCTCTCATATCCAGAAGATTCATGTTTATAGTACAGGCAGTCCCTGGGTTATAAAAGAGATAGGTTCTGAAGGTTTGCATTTAAGTTGAATTTGTATGTAAGTTGAAACAGGTACATTTACCTACTAACTGTAATAGTCTCCATTTGTAAGTATAAGTCTTATGTTAGTCTGATGTTTGTAACTCAGGAACTTACTATAATAGCCTCTGTTCCTAAGTGTAAGTTGTATGTAAGTCAGATGTTTGTAACTCAGGGACTGCCTGTATTAACAGCCATGTTTAAAATGCATTTCAAGGCTTGGCGCCCTTTGCACAGTGGGTATGGTGCTGGCCACATACACCGAGGGTGGCAGGTTCAAACCTGGCCCGGACCAGCTAAACAACAATGACAACTGCAACAAAAAATAGCTGGGCGTTGTCGCAGGCACCTGTAGTCCCGGCTACTTGGGAGGCTGAGGCAAGAGAATCGCTTAAGCCCAAGAGTTGGAGGTTGCTGTGAGCTGTGATGCCATGGCACTCTATCTAGGGCAACATAGTAAGTCTCTGCTCAAAAATAAATAAATAAATAAAATGTATTTTAACTTCATTTGTCACTTAATTCTTACTGTTTAGTATTCCAAGTTCTCGAATTTATAGATAGCAGAAGACTGCACAGTTACTATTTCCAGAAGAATAAGCACACTAACAAGAACAAAAAGAAAATCAAACAGATTCACTATTTAGAAGTTACGGCAGTAGGAGGAGAAGGATTATTAACTGATGATTTTCCTAAATCACAAAAATTGTTCTTGCCGTCATATGGCTGAACTGGCAACTGGTAATACAAATGTTTCTGAGATGTTGCGGTGGCAAGAGACCCACTCATTGATGGTTACTGTGATAGCCTAAGACAAATAGCTAATGAATTTGTGTTAGAATTTATAATATTTCTTAATTTTACCACCTATCAGTTACTCTTGTGTTTTCTCTAAGTCAGTATGATTGTACTAGTGGGTAATGGTTGAGAGTACCACAAAGGGTTATGTGAGCATTAGCTAATGGGCTAGGACTGGTTTGTTTGTTTGTTTTTGAGACAGAGCCTCAAGCTGGGTAGAGTGCTGTAGTATCACAGCTCACAGCAATCTCCAACTCCTGGGCTCAAGTGAGTCTCCTGCCTCCACCTCCCTCCCTCTCCTGCCTCCACCTCCTCCTGGGACTACAGGTGCCTGCCACAACGCCTAGCTGTTTGGTTGCAGCCGTCATTGTTGTTTGGGGGACCCAGGCTGAATTCGAACCCACCAGCTCAGGTGTATGTGCCTGGCACCTTAGCTATTTGAGCCACAGACACCGAGCCAGGGCTAGGACTTTTAAAACTTAAGCACTGAATTAATGAAGTTTGGGAATCAGATGGGCACTTTTAGAAATTACAATAATAAGGGCCCCCAGGGGGCAGGATTCTCTTGATTTTAACATTTGGCTTGGGGATCTGAGGGAATGGTATGTTTCCCTGATTTCCTTCAGCTGAATGAACAGAGGTAGGTAACTGAATTTAAATAAAAAAGAGAAATTTCCTTCACTCAGATAGCTGTGTAGGATGTTGGTAGCTGTGGTATTGCTCCTGGTAGTTAGGCCGGGTATTGGTAGGCTACTAAAACAGCAGCTAGCTGTTTTCAAGTGCTTAATGCACACGGTTTACCAGCACTCTCTGAGCTTAGAAAACAGGATGTGAGCAGATATGAGTTCACCATCTAGATCAGTGGTTCTCAACCTGTGGGTCGTGACCCCTAAGACCATCAGAAAACACATCCTGCATATCAGATATTTACATTACGATTCCTAACAGTAGCAAAATTACAGTTATGAAGTAACAACGAAAATAATTTTATGGTTGGGGGTCACAACATGAGGAACTGTATTAAAGGGTTGCAGCATTAGGAAGGTTGAGAACCATTGACTAGATCATCACTGCCCAACACAAACAGAATGAAAGCCACATACGAAATTTAAATATTTCCAGAGGCCATATTAATAAAGTACAAAGAAGTGAAAATAATTTGAATAATACATTTTATTTAGCCCAATTATCTAACATATTAGCATTGCAACATGTGGTCCAATATAAAAAGCTACTGAGATTTTTTGCACTATGTTTTCATACTAAATCCTTGAAACCTGAAGTGTGTTTTATATTCAGTTTTTCTGTTGCTCTAGCCACATGTCTTATTTTCCTCAGCTTAAAATGGGAGAAAATAGTGCCTACTCATAACATTGTTATGAGGATTGGAATCTGTAACCATCTATTCCAAGCTCCTTATGTGTCAGATGCTCTACTAGGTGCTTTGTGTGCATTTAATCCTCATGTTCCTGTGAAGTTGGGACAGTTATCACCTACTCTATATGGTGAGTAAACTGATGGCAAGGGAAGGTTAAGCAATTTCCTTAAGAGCACACATTAACTAAAAATCTAAGCTGGGGTTTGGACCCAGACAGCCTGATTCCAAAGCTGGGGGTTTTATCTGCTCTGCTACAAAAGCAAAGGAAATGTGTAGTTTGTTTAGGACAGAATGCATAAGTGAGTTTGTTCATAAAGTTTAACAGTGGGTGTGAGGAACACATGAAGACTACTTAATGTATATATTATTAAGTACAAGTATGTGTGGGTATATGTAAGATCCCAGCTACCAGTCTCCACAATGAACTGCATGTGCGCTGGTGTGGAGCAGAACTGATCAATGATGTCAAACCCACTCTCACAGACATCTTCCCCTGTGGCTGGGGTCCCAAGAACAGCTGGTAGGCAAAGGGTGGAAAGAATCTGTCCCACAAGCTGCAGACAGAACCCATAAAATAGACAAAAGGCAGCCCAGGGGGTGAAACTGGGCTCTGAGACAAAGAGGAGAGATGGGTGTGAGAGGAAAACTGGGTGCAAGATTGTCATGCAAAGCAAGACCCAACAAGATCACCATCTGCTCTTCACCAGGGCTCAAAATAAAAGCCAGAGTATCGCATGCTCTGGGTTAAGAAGGGGGCTTTGGGGGTAATTTTCAAATCAGTGTCAGCAAGTAAAGAGAAGCCAAGAGTTTCATTCCTTCTGTTACTCCACAGGAGGAGCAAATGGGGCACCGTACTGGACCTGCAGGGTGTGGGCATGTGGCAGCGTGTTGTTGCCCTCTGTTATCAGGCAAGCACAAGAAGCCTAATCAATGAAGAGACACACAAAACTGCTTAGCCACCTGGCATTCTTGGCTAGCCTGTCAGTTTTTTATAGGGTGTGGCAAGTAAGCAACTTGTTTGGGGGTAACTTTTTTTTTTGAGACAGTCTCAAGCTGTCACCCTCGATAGAGTGCTATGGCATCACAGCTCACGGCAACCTCAAACTTGGGCTTACGTGATTCTCTTGCCTCAGCCTCCCAAGTAGCTGAGACTACAGGCGCCCACCAAAACACCCAGTTATTTTGTTGTTGTTGTTGTTGTCGTCATTGTTGTTTTAGCTGACCCAGGCCGAGTTCCAACCCACCAGCCTCGGTGTAAGTGCCCTACCCACTGAACAACGGGTGCTACCCTGTTTGAGGGTAACCTTTAAGAGTAACAGATAACTAATACACAGAGATGTTTGGGAATGCTGTCTACCCAGTAATTGTAGACCTAGTGGCCCAAGGCAAGTCCCAGCCCTCGCTGCCAGATGTGAAAAAGCACCACCTGCATCTAACTTTTAGATTCCCTGGAATCTAAAAGCCCATTCCCTGGAAAAAGGCCTAGTTTCTAACAAGTTCATTATTCATTCAGGCAGCCCAGAATAGCACCCAGCTCATTTTCAGATAGTGTTTCTCCTTCCATCACAAAGACAGTAGAACACCCAGCTGAGTAAGTAGAGTGAGGAGAGTGGGCTGCAAACCCCCAATGTGCCCATGACTTGTAGACACTCACCACGCATAGAGTTGATAAAGCCACTAAATGACCTAGACAGAGAAAGGAGACCAAAGCCAAGAAAATGTCTTTATCTCAACTAAGAAATTTTTAGAGTATCACAAAGGGGAGGAAACAGGAAGATGTGGGTGAATTGTGGCAAAAAGGAAAACTGAGAAGAAGAGAAAAAGAGAGACCCCGTGGATTAAAAGATACTTAAGAGGCTTAGCGCCTGTAGCTCAGCCGCTAGGGCGCCAGCCACCAACACCGGAGCTGGCTGTTCCAACTCAGCGTGGACCTGGAAAACTATAACGACAACTATAGCTAAAAAATAGCCTGGTGTTGTGGCGGGCACCCGTAGTCCCAGCTACTTGGGAGGCTAAGGCAAGAGAATCGCTTAAGCCCAAGAGTTTGAGGTTGCTGTGAGCTGTGATGCCATAGCACTCTACCGAGGGCGACATAGTGAAACTCTGTCTCAAAAAACAACAACAAAAAATTTATTAAAGAAGTATTGTGGTGGAGGGTGGCACCTGTGGCTCAAAGGAGTAGGGCACCAGCCCCATATGCCAAAGGTGACAGGTTCAAATCCAGCCCCGGCCAAAAAAAATTAAAAAATAATAATAATAAAGAAAGAAGTATTGTGGCTCAGCACCTGTGCTCAAGCGGTTAAGGCGCCAGCCACATACACCTGAGCTGGCGGGTTGGAATCCAGCCCGGGCCTGCCAAACAACAATGACAGCTGCAACCAGAAAATAGCCGGGCCTTGTAGCAGGCACCTGTAGTCCCAGCTACTGGGGAGGCGGAGGCAGGAGAATCGCTTGAGCCCAGGAGTTGAAAGTTTCTGTGAGCTGTGATGCCACAGTACTCTACCCAGGGCGACAGCTTGAGGCTCGGTCAAAAAAAAAAAAAAAAAAAAAAGAATTATTGTTAGACTGGCAGCTCTGAAAAGCCATCTTTGCCTTGTTCCTGGGTCCGGCTTCCCCTGGTCGCAACCACTTCTGCCGCCCTCCTCCTCCGCCGTTGCGGACTCCGGCAGCCTTATCGCCAGGGTCCCCAAACTCTTTTCCGTCCCCCGCATCGGATCACCGATGTGCCCCAGCATGTCGGACGCAGCGGTGGACAGCAGCTCCGAGATCACCACCAAGGACTTGGAGCAGAAGAAGGAAGTTGTGGAGGAGGCAGAGACTGGAAGAGACACCCCTGCTATTGGGAACGCTAACGAGGAAAAGGGGAGCAGGAGGCTGACAATGAGGTAGATGAAGAAGAGGAAGAGGGCAGGGAGGAAGAAGAGGAGGAGGAAGGTGATGGTGAGGAAGAGGATGGAGATGAAGGGGAGGAAGCCAAGGCCACCACAGGCAAACGGGCTGCTGAAGACGATGATGTTGATACCAAGAAGCAGAAGACTGAGGATGACTAGACAGCAAAAAAGGAAAAGTTAAACTTAAAAATTAAAAAAAAAAGGGGGGGGGGGCCACCGTCACTATTCACCCTCCACTTCCCGTCTCAGACTCTAAACGTGGTCACCTTGGAGTAGAGAGTCCTGCCCCCCCCCGCCCCCGCCCGCCGCAGGCAGCGCCACCTGCAGGTGACAGGCGCTCTTCACTACCCAGTCAAAACCACAAGAATTTGCAACAGGGGAGGAAAAAAGAACCAAAACTTCCAAGGCCCTGCTTTTTCTCTTAAAAGTACTTTCAAAAGAAAATTTGTTTGTATTTTTTGTTTACATTTTATATTTTTGTACATATTGTTAGAGGTCAGCCATTTTTAATGATGTCGGATGACCAAACCAGCCTTCAGAGCAGTCTCTGTCCTACTTCTGACTCCAACTTTACTTGTGATATGACCATGTTCATTATATTCTCAAAGGAGAAAATACACCTTGCAAAAAAAAGCAAAAACAACAATAACAAAAAAATCTTATTTCGAGCAGTCCAGTAACTTTTGTGTATGTACTTAGCTGTACTATAAGTAGTTGCTTTGCATGAGATGGTTAAAAAGGCCAAAAATAAAAGATTTCTTTTTCTTTTTTTTTGGTACATGGAATTGCTGTTTATTATTATTATTATTTTTGGCCTGTTTGATGTCTGTGGGAAACAATGTTGTCCGACAATAAACCGGAATTTTATTTTGCTGAGTTGTTCTAACAAAAACAAAATTATTGTTAACATTTCTAGAAATGATTATTGTAATTATGAAGTTTATGAAGTTATCTTTTAGAGATATATTAAAAATATTTTCTGATTTCTATGAAGTGGGAAGTGTGGGGGCAAAAGAGCTTTAAAAAATTACTTATGAAAATATGTCTGGAATTTTCTTCAAAATATCCAATGTGTAATTGGAGTGAGGAGCTAGGTGGAGGTATAAATGATGAAAGATTAGCAGTAGTTGGTTATTGAAGGCTAAGCAGGGGTAATACATGTATGGTGGTTTATTATGCTATTTTCTATACTTGTGTATATATTTTAATTTTCAATAATAAGTTTTTTTTCAAAAGAAGAAAATGAAAGCCAAGACCCTTGAAAGCTGCACACTTCTCCCAAGGGCAAGGAGAAAATATCTGATGAGATGATTCCTGAGTAGAACTGGAGGTCTACTGAGATGAGGGTAACGGCTGCTGGAGCCCTAAGAGATAAAATTCGTCTGTCTCATTGAACACAGTTTCACTTCTCTCACATTCTAATGACATTTTTACAACTGTGGACTGGGTAGAACATCCTTCTAGGAGGAAGGTTCAATCACCTGAAAGAAGAATGGGAAAATGGACAAGGAGAGCAGAAATCTCCATTTAAGACTTTGCAGTAGTATCTGAAGAAAAAAGTTAGAAACTAAACATCAGCCTGAGTCCCCACCCTCCCCCAATGCCTTTCCTGGGTCTGGAGCAAAACCTTTTTGGGGGGAGCTGATTATGACAACAGGCAAAGAAACAGGAAAATGTGATTCATTCACAGGGGGAAACAGTCAATAGACACCATCTTTGTGGTCAGGGAGCTCTCTGGACACTGAGGGGTAAGATTCAGCAGAGAAACACTACAAAGCAGCTATTATAAATGTGCCCAAAGAACTAAGGGAAACTCTGTGTAAAAATTTAAAAGAAATGAGTCAGGGCTTGGCGCCTGTAGTACAGTGGTGATGGCACCAGCCATGTACACTGAAGCTGGGGGGTTTAAGCCTGCCCCAGGCATGCTAAACAACAATGACAACTGTAAAAGAAAATAGCCAGGCATTGTGGTGGGTGTCTGTAGTCCCAGCTACTTGGGACGCTGAGGCAAGAGAATTGCTTAAGCCCAAGAGTTGGAGTTTGCTGTGAACTGTGACACCATGGCACTCTACCGAGGGTGACATAGTGAGACTCTGTCTCAAAAAATAAAAAATAAAAAGAAAGTGGGTGACTATGACTTAATACATTGAGATTATCAATAAAGACACAGAAATTATCAAAAGAAAAAAACGGTGGATATTCTGAAGTTGGGACACACAAAGAATACTTAAATTTAAAAACCCACCAGATTGGGGGGGAGTACTGGGCTCAGTTGCTCACACCTGTATTCCAGTACTCAATCCTAGTACTCTGGGAAGCCAAGATGGGCAGATTGCTTGGGGTCATGAGTTCAAGACCAGCCTGAGCAAGAGTGAGACCCCATCTCTAAAAACCAGCCAAGCATTGTGGCATGTTCCTATAGTCCCAGCTACTCAGGAGGCTGACAGAAGAGGATCATTTGAGCTCAGGGTTTGAGGTTGCTGTCAGCTGTGATACTATGGCTCTCTACCGAGGGCAACATAGTAAGACTCTGTCTCAAAATAAATAAATAGGCTCGGTGCCTGTAGCTCAAGTAGCTAAGGTGCCAGCCACATACACCAGAGCTGGCGGGTTGAAATCTAGCCCAGGCCTGCCAAACAACAATGACAACTACAACCAAAAAATAGCCAGGTGTTGTGGTGGGCACCTATAGTCCCAGCTACTTGGGAGACTGAGGCAAGAGAATCACTTAAGCACAGGAGTTGGAGGTTGTTGTGAGCCGTGATGTCACGGCAGTCTACCCAGGGTGACAGCTTAAGGCTCTGTCTCAAAATATTAATTAATTAATTAATTCACCAGGGGCTTAACAACAGATTGAAGCAGGCCAAAGAAAGAAGTTGAAAATACATTAATAGAGCTTGCCTGGTCTGAAGAATAAAAATAAATTAAATGAAGAAAAATGCAGTAGCATCAGAAATCTGTAAGACATAATCAAGTGTACCAACACACACATAATCAGAGCCCAGAAAAAAAAAAAAAAACAGAAGAAATAGGAAGTAGCAGAAACAATAGATTTGAAGAAATAAAACCTGAAAACTACCCATATTTGATGGAAAAAAATAAATGTTAATCTATGTACTGAAGACTCCAAGTAGAATAAATATAAAGGGATCCACACTAGATATATTAAAGTTAAACTGTTTGCGAGCCAAAGACAAAAAGAAAATTTTGAAAGCAATAAGAGAAAAAACTCATCACATACACACACAAACACACACACACAGCTTAACAATTAACTTCAACAAATGGAGAAATGGAAGCCAGAAGGTGTTGAAACTATAAGGGTTAAAAAAAAGCTGTCAACCAAGAATTTTACATCAAGCAAAACAATCCTTTAAAACTGAAAAAACTGGGCTGGGTACCCTACCCGTAGCACAGTGGTTACAGCGCCAGCCACGTACACCAAGGCTGGTGGGTTCGAACCTAGCCCAGGCCAGCTAAACAACAATGACAACTGCAACAAAAAATAGCGGGGCATTGTGGAGGGCGCCTATAGTCCCAGCTACTTGGGAGGCTGAGGCAAGAGAATCTCTTAAGCCCAAGAGTTTGAGGTTGCTGTGAGCTGTGATGCCACAGCACTCTGCCAAGGGTGACATAATGAGACTCTGGCTCAAAAATAATAGTAATAAACAAATAAATAAAATAAAACTGAAAAACTGGCCAGGCAGGTGGCTCACATCTGTAATCCTATCATTCTGGGAGGCCGTGGTGGGTGAATTGCTTGAGCTCAGGAGTTCAAGACCAGCCTGAGCAAGAGTGAGACCCTGTCTCTGCTAAAAATAGAAAAACCAAGGCAAGAGGATTGCTTGAACCTAAGTGGAGGTTACTATAAGCTATGATGATGCCATGGCACTCTACTTAGTGTGAGAGCTTAGGACTCTGTCTCAAAAAAAAAAAAAAAAAAACTGGGGTGTTGTGGTGGGTACCAGTACCCTCCAGCTTACTCAGGAAACTGAAGCAACAGGATCACTTGAACTCAGGAGTTTCAGGTGGCTGACACCACAGCACTCTAGCCTGGGCCACAGAGTGAGTCTGTCTCTAAATGAATGAATGAATGAATGAATGAATGAATTTAAAACCTGACACTAGGACCAGACATGATGACTCACACCTGTCATCCCAAACACTTTGGGAAGCTGAGGCAAGAGAATTGCTTAAAGCCAATAGTTTGAGATCAGCCTGGGCAACAGAGAGAACCCAGCACTACAAAAAAAAAAAAAGAAAGAAAATTTTAATTAACCAGGGTTTAGGTGCCCCGGCCTGCGGGGCTAGTTCAGCAGGAACCTTCTTCTTAACCCTAGTTCCTCGTGTCTTGAGGGACTCTTTAAGCCCCCGTAGGAATAAATCATGTTTATTCAATGCTTGTCCCATGATTGCATTGCTTCACTTACCCAAATCGGATCTGACTCACAGACAGGTTTCCTCTGTGGAAATCACAGTGCGGATCTGTCTCACTTCTTCATTAAAGTGGTGATCACTGTGCAGATCTGTACTCACTCTTCCCTTTAAGCGGGGATCCAAGGTGCCGGCTGGCCTTTACGAAGCAACGCTCTCTGGGACCCCAAACCCAAATGGTCCCACGTTGGGCGCCAGTTGCCCCGGCCTGCGGGGCTAGTTCAGCAGGGACCTAGGGTATGGGGGGAGAGAGTGAAACAGACAAGAGACACGAGGAAACGGAGAGCAAGACAAAATTCTGATCAAGCTCTCCAAAACTTTATTTTTTAACAGCTATATCAACACAAGTGGAGGGGGGAAGTGTGCTCAGGGGTATGAGAGGGTGGGGAATTCCCGGAGCAGGTGTGGTAATCCAACGGTCAGGATGTTCGTTTCGCCTAGGGCAGTAACCTTCCAAGCACCTGACTTATAGCGATAAGTTTCCATGGTGAGCTTGCTCTTAAGTATTGGCT
>CAUYPK010032661.1:0-26166 GCA_963574355.1 Loris lydekkerianus
CCCGTTCCTTGCTCTGGGACCCTGAGGGCGGACCTTGCCGGAGCAGTTTTTTCACACAATGGCTTTCACTGAGCCCAGCTCAGTGGCTCATTTTGGGGCCCCAAAGTTCTCCACACTTTTGCTCAAGCTCTCCCCAAGGCAGCTCAACTGAGAGCCAAGTCCAAGAACGCCAAAAGAGTTCACAGGTAAGCCTTTTCAGTTTGCAGTCTCACTCCTGCTTGTACTCACGGTTGCCGGCATGATTAGGTCGATCGAACACACGCAGCCACTTGCCAGTTTTCCACTGTTTTTGTCCTCCTCATGGGGTCTAGAAGTCCCTTGCAGGCTCCCTGTATCCTCAAAGGGATGATCATAGGCAGATCCCACTGGCCAGAGATGCCTGGAGTCTTGTCTCCCCAGACTCGCAGTGCCCAGTTACAGGGAAGCTGTTACTCAGCCGCCATCTTTAATCCAACCCCCTGCATTCACTTTTTACCTGTAGCATCTTCTAATAGATAGGGATGAATTTAAAAAAATATATATATATCCTAATTGGAAAGTAAGAAGTAAATATATATTTCTAGAAGATATTATCATCTACATAAAAAAATCACATTGAATATAGAATAAAGATAATAGAACTAATATGTGAATTTATTAAAATGGCAGAATACAAAGATGATATTCACAGATAAGTTATAATTCTATATAGTAGTAATAAATATTCTGAATTTGAAATTAAAAATATAACATTTACAAAAGCATCAAAACATATGAAATACTTATGCATAAATCTTAGAAAAGATGTGCAAAATCTATACATTGATAATTAAATATTTATACATATTGAAAGAAATTAAGACAGACTTGAAATAGAAACTGCTGAAAGAAATTAAAGATGACCTAAGTAAATGGAGCTATATACCATCTTTATGGGTCAGAAAACCCAATAATACGATATTAATTCTCTCCAAATTAATGTATCGATTCAATGAAATTCCAATAAAATATTCACTGGGCTTTCTTTTTCTGTAGAAATTGGTAAGCTAATTCTAAATTTCAAAGAAATGCCAATTACCAAACCTCAGCAAATATAAATGTATTTGAAAAGTAAGGGCAGTTGAGCATTAACACTACCTAATTTCAAAATGTATTCAAAATTCCAGTAACCAAGGGAGTGTGGCATGGTTACAATGGTAGAAAAATAGATTAGTGAAACAGAAATAGATATCGATATCAGTTATTTATACATATGTCTGCATATATATTAATATATGTGTAAAATTGATTTTAGTAAAGAAGCAAAGGAAATTCATAGAGAAAGAAAAGTCTTTTCATAAGTTAATCTAGAACAACTAAATATCCATATGCATAGTGAAATAAATTTTGATTGATACCACCAACCAGATACAAACATTTTTAACTAAAAAAAGATCATTGATTCAACATAGAACCTAAAACTATAAAATTTCTAGAAGCAAATTTAGGTCAAAATCTTTATTACCTTGGATTAGGCAAAGATTTCTTTAATATGCTACCTAAATCATGAGTCATTTGAAAAATGCCTTCAGAAATTGTGGGAAGTGGTGGGTACAATGTGCGTTGCTCCAGTGACAGATGCTTTGAAGGCTATGACTCACCACAATCCAATATATTAATGTAGCAAAATAGTGCTTGTATCCAATGAATAGATAGAATAAAAACATAAATTTAAAAAATACTGAGAAGAAAATAAAAAGCCCCAGACTAGAAGAAAATATTAATTTATATAATAAATGATAGGCATATGAAATATATAAAGACTAAAATCTCAATAAGATATTTACAAGTTTTAAAATATTTTGAATAGGTATTTCTTCATGCAAAACATATAAGGGAAAAATCAGCTCATATAATGATATTCATTATCATTGAAAATTAAAAATGCAAGAAGATGGCCATATGACTTTTGGAATGGCTAAAATCAAAAAGATTTACTATTGCAATTGTTGCAAGAATACAAAGAAACTAGAATTCACATACACTGCTTATGGGATTGTAAATAGATACAGTCACTTGGGAAAGCAGTGTGGCAATTTCTTAAAAACATACTGATACAGCTACAATATCATCCAACCATACTAGTCCTAGACATTTAGCAAAGTGAAATGAATGTGCATGACCACACAGAGACAAGCGTGTTCAAAATAACTGCTGTCTGCAAACTGGAAACAAATACCAACTCTTGAATATAAAAATGAAATGCTGCTGAAAATAGAAAAGGAGTGAACTTCTGATATGTAAAACAACACTGATGATTTCAAAATGATTATGCAGAGTAAAAGAAGCTGAATAAAAAAGGAGAATATACTATGTCATTCATTTTATATAAATTACATAAGATTCAAATTTTTCTATGGCAATTAAAAGGATTTGCCTGGGTCTGGAGGTTGGGGGCAGGGAGAAGTGGGATGATGTTATAAATGGGTATGAAGGAAGATATGAGGGTAATGTTCATGGTCATTTGCCTTGATCATGGCAATGGCTTCACAAGTGTTTCATGATTTAAATCCTATTAAGTTCCATACTTTTATTTATATATGCAACTTCCCATATCAATTATAATTCAACCATATGTTTTAAAAATTTAAGGAACCCCCTGTAGGTTCCACCTCCATGCCTGTCCTCAGAGATGGTGGGAGGAAAAAAATATATATATAAATCTATATAAATATATATAGTTATATTATACATGTATATACATATATATTCTGTCAAAGAGAGAGAGAGAGAGAGAGAGAGAGAGAGAGAAAGACAAGAATGTAGTCCCCTGCTAGCTCAGACATATTCTTCCATATACTTAGTGAGTTAGAGAGGAAAGTTATGAGGTCAATAAAGGCAATCTATGTAGGAATATTTGAGATTTGTTATTTTTTTCTGATTTTTTTTATCTTAGTTAATCTAGTGGGCCATTGCCTCTGTGCTCATTTTCTTAGAAAGAATAGCATCTGGGGTAGTGCCTGTGCCTCAAAGGAGTAGAGCACAGGCCCCATATACCAGAGGTGGCAGGTTCAAAACCAGCCCTGGCCAAAAAATAATGCAAAAAAAAAAAAAAAAAAGAATCTGAGGTCCTTCTGCTTTTCAAAAATTCTGTCAAAGTGAATTATACACACACTCCCCAGAAGAACTTTTTTGATAATGATTGGTGACAATGTTATTCCAGAGGATTATTTTTTCAGGAATGCTGATATAAATTATAAATGTGAGGGGTGAGTAAGAATTCTTATCAACAACACTAATTTCCAGTAATAATAAAGTGGATGATGGTAGTAATTGTGGTAATAATGACAATAATAATAATTTATCAGAAAGCAAGATACTATTTCTAAATTCTTCAAGTTTGTTTTCTGATTTTTATCTGCAGGAAAAGCTTTTGAGGTAATTAACACCCCTGTTTTCAGTTACAGAAACCCTGGGTCTGAAAGTTGAATATCTTGTTTGTGGGTCAGATGGAGAGATTTTTATTGTCTTCTTGATTCCTGGTACCATAGTCATTAATTATCAGACATTATACTGGCAGGTAATAGATAACTCATCCAATGTGTTCAGTAGAGGAGGAAATAAGTATTTTATAGCATTTTGGTCAGAATTAAAGAAATCACCTTGGATGAGACACCCAGAGCCTAGAAGGTGTAGGAAACTATTAGCCACCAAAAACTCTGAAGAATCAAAGAGAAATAGTTTTACCAAAGTCCAGAGAATCCTTGATGTCATCAAACATAGAACAACCAGGAGGAGATGACATAGTTGCAACCAGAGCCACAATGATGCCAGCAAAGAGGCAGTGTAGTGGGAGGTGGAGAGATAAAGGTCTAGATCTTTCTTTCTCTTTCATCACTTGCTGTGTTCCTGTTGTCATAATCAACCAGAAGCTAGAGGATGATTACATCCTTAGATATTAGTCCCAGGCATAAAACAGGATAGAGAAGAATCAATCCAGTGATACCTTATCTTTCATTTGGAAGAAGAAAATCCCCTCCTCATACAGAGAATCTCAAAATACTATGAGCCACTCTATTGTCACTATTGTGTCAATAAAGTTATTCTCACATGTGAAACCTAACTTATAATTCATGCTTCATAAAATGTTATATAAAATGGAGCATTTGTTGACCTAAAATATTATTATTGCAATCACCACCTCTATTAGATGGTCATTAGGCCAAGGTTGATAATTAAGCTTTTGTCATCCACAATCCATTCCATATCCTTTACTCCAAGAGAGCATTTCAACTTCTTGAAGTATTTTACCTGGTAGACTAATCCAAAAGAGTCCACATGACCCAAGGCCTCAGCATTCCTGTTGTTATGGTTTGCTAGTATTTTCTGTTAGTATTGAACATATGAGTATTATGAAGTATCCTATTAACTACCGTGGATCCTTGAAACAGTTCTGTTTACACCAGTCATGTGAGCAAAATAGTAAAGAGGGCCAATCATGCGAGCCAGTAAAATGCCCCTTATATACCTGTTTGTTCAACAATATAAAAAAATTCAAAATGGCATTACTCTCAGCTTCCAAAACATGTTTTCTATTTCCTGGTAAATATAATCTTTCTTTGGGAAAGAGGATCTCCAAATCTGGATGGCACAAGAATTTTTAGATGGATAACCAAACTGCCTTCAGTAAATTAAAAGGTATAATATGAAAGGAGACACTTTCCTGCCAAACCTATATTCTCAGAGATGTATAATAATATAGTTACATAGGAAAACACACTGCATATTATCTTTTTATTGAAGTCATGCATCATCCTTTGGGCTACATTTCAACCTCACGGAGTGTTGTTCCCTAGATGTGTAATAATGAAGCCTTTGGAAGTGCCTTGCACCGTCTATCAAGCCAGATAGTTCTGGGAAATGGAGCATTGTGGTAAGACAAATGAACTTCATGGGCTGGAGCCAACTGCCACATTTTCTTCACCATAAAATTAATTCTTTTGTCTGACATGAGGTTACATAGGATACTATTGTGAAGAATAAGATATTCTGTAAGTCCAAAAATAGTCTTTCTGACATAAGCATTGCAGTTAAGAAAGGCAAATCCACATCCAGAATATCAATCTATTCCCATAATGATAAATGCTACTCAGTCCATGATTGGGGGTTTGGGTTCCAATGTAATCAATCTGCCATGGCCTAGTTGGCACGCCCTTTGGGGGAGTGGTGCCATGTCAGGAACTCAGCATTAGTCATCATTGTTGGCTAGTTAACAGCAGTGGTGGCATGTGGACCAGCCTTGATAAACAAAAATGTGTATTTCTGAAACCACGCATAGACTTCATCTCTGTGGCAATGAGTGCTTTGTTCTTTGACTTATTGAACAGATGAGATGGTTGTAGAAATAAATTGATTGATATCCACAGGATGTATTATTATATTTGTGATTATTGAGACATCCTTCTGTAGTTAATACACTCAGGAGGGCATTTATATGGGATATGAATATCTTCATCTTTTCTTCCTACTTTGGTGCATATGCCCACATATCTTTCTGCTGAACTTTCTAATGAGTAATCTACCAATCTTATTCTTTCCAAATTCCTGAGCACCTGGCCAACTACCTGATCACTGTGTATGAATCAGTTAGTATAGAGCATCTCTCATTTTATAAAAATTGGACAATTAGGTATATTGTCTGAAAATCTACCTGGAGGGAAATTTTCCTTTCATGAAGTGTCTTTCATAGCCATCCCTTAAGTAGACCTGAAGTATAATAGTCATTCACTTATGCTGGTGACATTATAACATAAAGATTTATCTGTAATCTAGGTTTATCATTTTTCCTGTGGAAATACAGGAGTTCCATCAAGGAAACTTGAGGGAGTCCCTTGATGAAACTCCCTTGTGTGGTGATAGGTATGATGAATAAGAGGATGTAAAACAAAAGGATATTTTATGACTTTTATGGTAATTGTTCTGACTTTTTATTATGGGATGTGGATTGTTAAGTGACTAGAACAACTGAAACTCATAAAAGATTATAGAAGAAATTTTAATATTAAAGGAGGTTTATCTACAAAAATTATGCAATTCTTCACAAATGTGCTGCCATGCTTCAGGGGAGCAATAGTACTTGCTTGATTACTACAATCCGTATTGGTCCTTAAATTTATTACAATATCTCAAAGTTTCATGGAAGCTAGAACTAGAAAGTAAGTCTCTAGTAACGTAACACAGATCAGATCCCTGAATGCTCCCATGTTTCATTTTTACCAAAATATGAAAAGACAAAACATCACAGAGGATGAGAGCATTTAGAGGACAGTAAATTCAAGGAATTAGCTTTATTCATACTCCTCCCCATCAGGAAATTAAAAACATAGTGTTCTTAAAACTGAGTTTGTATTTCCAGTGGGGATGTGGGCTATGTAGACCATATGTTGGCTAAATCTTCATTGTCCTGGAATTCGAATGATTCCTTAGAAATGTTTATGACTTTTCTATAGAGGCTCCACAAGGTCATTTTTACAACAGATAATTAAAATTATTTATGATCCTTAATAAAGCATTTAATAAAAATTTAAACAAGGTTATCTGACCATAGATTTAAAGAGTAGAGCACAAAGTCAAACTTATTCTGTGTTTTGCAAAAAAGTGGTTGAGCTATAAGCACTTCATTGCATATTTAGCACAAAAGCTTACTTAGATGTCTGTAAGGGAAATGTAATGTCAAGAGTATACCACAATCTTTTTACCTCAGACTGTCTCTTTGTTAGCTTGCTGGAAATGTAATAACTAAAACTTCAGCCATGATGGAAATCATATAATTCTTCATAAACATAACACTAAATTATTGCAATATCACAGGGATTTTTTTTTTTTTCAGATGCAAGATAATTTTAGTAGGCTACATGTCCATTTGGCTAAAATGCCTTAATTTAATTTATGGAAACATTTCTAGCAATGGTGATGAGATTCTAGAGACCCAGGATTACGTTGTTTTTCTATTTGTACTCTGTTTTTCTGGGCATAGACACCCATGGCAGCTTTGATGACAATTACATTGTCCTTGGTAACCTTACTCCACTAGTGAGGTTAGCTTGCTAATGAGACCAACTTCAGGGCTTTTATAATCATCACATCTGTCCTCTGGCCTTTGGTCATCTTTTCTGCCCAAAAGAACACTTAGTAACAAGGAAAGCAAAGTGTGACTATGTATGTATCATCAATTTGTTCTACAAGCATTTTTCTACATACCTGTTATTTTTAAGAAGAATTATAACACATTCTATTCACAATGATGAATGTAAAATTTCATTTTGGAGGACATTAGGGGCACAATATAGTCGGGGGAATGTTGGACACCTTTGTGTAGTCTCACTTCTAACAGGAAAACCAGAAATTATCTTAACCTCTTCCATAACTATTACAATGATGAACATGCCAAGTGAACGAAACTCTATATTGTAGCATTATCAATAATATAATCTGTGTTTTATAGAGTCTAAGTTTCCCTGAAAATTCAGCTAGATCAACCATGCATTTAAGCAATGCATGGATTTTCTGTAAAATTTACTGTGAGATTATAGCTATCTTTAAATATCCCCTCTGTGAGAAATTCCCCAGCATGTGAATTCAATTTCTGGTGCAATATACAGCATGAAGTTTTTCCTCATGCAAATTTTGTTTGCAATTTTTCTTTCTTGATCAAATAGTACATTGAAACAAATTTGTTAATTTCTAGGTACCTCAGGGTCAACATTGTGAATATCAGTTATCCTACTGTACTCTGATAGAACAATGGTCCCAGTAATTATGTGCTACTCCCCCCAAAGCTCTAGGATTATGATTTTTCTTCTTTTCTGTTCTTTCTCCTTACCATTACCTCTATTTTCAACAAAAAACTCAATATGTACATCCTGCCTACAAACCACAGCTCCTAAAATACTCTTGAGCTTTTGGTGAAGTAATAAAAGCCTGAGTTTGGGTATTGAGCAGTGGTAAGAGGATAGCCTTGAACAATTTGTTAATATTCTTTAGAGGTCAGTTTCCTTATTTTCCTGACAGACTCTTCACCTTTTTCATAATCTTCTTATTTATCTGTTAAGTGGAAAAAAATAATAAAACTTTAATCATGAGAATACAATGAGATAATAAATTTAAGCCATTTTAAAATTCCCTAAACTTGGTATATGCTATAAATAGTAGACAATATTGATATGTCATTAAGTGAAGTAATGAATAGAGATATAAATTCCTTGGCATGTGGAAAATTCACAGTGACTATTATTTGATTGCTTTTCTCCCAAAATTAAAAAAAAAAAAAATCAATCATATACATGAGAACAGTTCCCCTTCTCTATTCCTTGTTGCTGTAGGGCCACTCACATTCTTCTGGGTTCAAAGCTATGCTTCTATAGTTTGGACAACTGTGAGTCTTCCTGTAAGGAAATGATATTGCTGGTACATTTTATATGTAGGGAAACCAAAGAGTATAATTATCTGCCTCGCTTTCATTGCAGGTCAAGATTTAGTTAATTGACTCCAGTTCATTTTGCCCAGGGCATCTCCTCTGAGACATATACCAAGGTGGCCAGCATTAGCTGATGGGAGCTGTGGTTCTGTAGAAAGAAAAGAGGGATGAGGCCGTCCCAGTCATAGAATTCCCAGTGACCACGATACTGCCACTGGCTGGTAATAACTTCCTCTCCCTTCTGACTTGGAATGGATTGCAGGCACTGACCTAGAGGGGAAAGGCTTCATCTCCCAACATCAGCCAATCTCATCTCATTGCAAGGGAAAGGCCCCTGGAGACGTGCTCCTATCCATCATGTGGACAGCTTTGGCCAAAGTGCCCACTACATCACTGGCTTTAATAAAAAGTTGCTGGAGGCTGCAGTACTAGTGACAGATGCAAACAGCAGCATGGCCAGAGCCACCAAATTCTCCCAAGGTGGAAGTACACTTGAGAAGGAAGGAAGAGCAAGAAAAGGAGAGAGAAGAAAAAAAGAAAAAAAAAATGGAGTGAAAAATAAGCTAACCACTTCAGAATATCCATTAAAAGTGAATTTAATAAACTGAAATAGACTCTAAATGGAACGCCTTTAGTGTTAAAAGACAAAATGTGAGAATAGTAATCACAAGAGAGCTAAAAATGCAATAAAGAAAGTAAATCAAGATATTATAAAACTTTTCTGTTAAATCAAAGAACACCAGAATTAAGAGAGCAAATTCATAAGAAATAATCCAGAAAAAAATCAAATAATAACCTTGTGCTAATTATTACACAATTTGATCAATTTGAAAGGTAAATGGTTCTTACTGCATTTACAGAATTTTAGTTTTATGGACATAGTAGTTTTTGAATACAATTTTCTTAAGTGAATAAGGATTGATCAACTAATCAACTATCCCTAAAAGATGATAATCATTATCATTTACTGACTTGGTCATGTCTCAGGGGTCATTTTGTAATGCTTTGCACCTGCGTATTTCTTCTAATTTTTCCTCTAATTGATTTAATGTCATTATTTTCAGCAGCATATATAACCCACCAGTTTTCTCATTAAGCACAGAAACTTAAAAACTAAAAATTCCTCATAAGACACATTGGGTGCATGCCCACACATGCATTTATACTCATATGATTATGATACAACTAAATTAAACACAAATATTTAGTATATTATTATAGTTGGGTCAGAGAAGGGCCCAAGACTGCTAGATGCTAAACATTCTTTCTTTCTTGAACGATCCTAAAATGAGGTGGGCTGGCGTGAGAGTCAGAGGAGATAAGGCAGACCTCAGAACCTGGATCCATGGACATCCTATGTAGAATGTTCTCACTGACTGATGGTGGCACCCCTCCCAATCCCTGCCAAATATCTTATTGCTGTCTGAAAAATTAGCATGATCAATGGGGCAAAAATCATCATCTCTGCTTCTTTTTGAAAATATTGAGTATATATCATGTGCTAGGGAAAAGAAATATAAATATTGGATCATTTACTGTTATATTGTCCAAGTTAGAATAATGCTTGGCTCATTATGAACAGTTTATAAGACACTTGCATAATAAATAAATAAATGAATAAAACAACCCCTGCTAAAAGGAGGATATTGAATGTTCCCAACACAAAGAAATGATAAATGATTAGCCTGATCTGATATACATCTCAAAACATCACTGTGCAATTATGCATACTTGCAATTATTATTTGTTGGTTAAAAAATAAAATAAATAAATAATTGTAAAGAAACTTGAAGGGGCACAATCCACTGCACCCTTGTAAGGTGAATCAGTCTCATTTGTGCTCCTTGTAGCAATGAGGCTCTGAGAAGGAACATTTCTAGTACTTGGGCTGCAGTCACGTCTTAAAAGAAAGAAAATGCCAGAGACCCTCTCCAAGCTGAAGACAGATCATTTGCCTGGGGCAATGGACCGTTGCACTTAATCCCCTACCTGTATTTACACAAAAACTTTCAGTTAGTCATATAGGGAAGTAGGCAAACAGAACAGACAACCCAGCCCTTTGTGGTTCATCTCCATTGTTATTTATCTCCAAACAAGATATTCTTGGTTTAGAAAGGTGTGTACGTACTTTGTTGTATTAATGCTGATAAGGAATCTTTACCTTTTGTCTTCCTTGTTCTTGGAATAGTTTTATCTAATGAGTTTCTTATCTATATAAGAAAGTGAGTAAAGATGGCTGATTGCTGCTGTGCTTGAGTGAGCACCAGCCATCCTTTAATAAATCATTTATTTTGTCTTTAGTGCTTGCTTTCGAGTCTCTGACTAGGCCAGTGGACAGCAACAGAAACTAATCACTGATTCTATCTTAAAAATTACCAATTATAGAAATGTGCAAATGGTATCAAGAAAAATTTTGCCAAGTGGGATATAAAGATGGCAAACACATTAAAAAACGTGCCAATGATGTAGAGGGAAAGAGGAGGGCAGTGGGTGTGGCTATAAAGAGTCAACAGGTAGGATCCTCATGGTAAGGAGAATGTCCTGTATCTTGACTATATCAAAGTCAGTGTCCTGAGTGTGATTTTGTACAATAGTTTTGTGAGATATTACCATTAGGGAAACTGTGTAAAGGGTAAATAGGATTTCTCTGTAATATTTCTTAAAACTTCATGTGTATCTATAACTATGTCAAATTAAAAGTCTTAATATGAAAAATGTTCAGAACCATCTATATGTGGGACAGTATCACAATCTAAATTAGTTATTGAGAGTCCTAGTAAAAGAAGAGAGGAAAGTTGGCAGTAATATTAAAAATAAAGAAACTTGATGAAAAGTAACCTCACAGACCCAACAGATAAGATAAACTCCAAAAATATCAAATACAAAACATACATGCCTTTCCATACACATACTTAGGGACATCATAGTTAAACTTATTTAAAACAAACATGAGAAAATGTCTTTTAATGTAGCCAGAGAAAAATGGCTTATTACATACAAGTGAATACTGGTACATATGCCAATTCTTATCAAAAAAATAACAGAAGATAGAAGACGATAGAATGGCATAGATAAAACACTGATGGAAGAGGAACAACCTTGCCAATTCCAAATTGCATTAAGGGGAAGATCCATTAAAAATAAAAGAAAAACAAAAAAAATTTTATTTAAGTGAAAATAGAGTGTTTATTGCCACAGACTCTATAGTAAAAGAAAAGATAAAATGAAGTTGATCAGGCTAAAGAGAGTAACACAGGATGGAAATCCAGACCTGAAGAAATGAATGAGCATTAAAGAAATACTTAGTTCAGAAAATTCTGTTTTCTTCTTTTGTCTTAATAAACATGAGACTACAGAAATAATTTTACACAACACTTTTCAAGCATAAAAAAATTGGATGAATAAAACTTAAAAATAAATGAAGATTTAAAAAATTTAAAATTTAAAGCAAACAGGAGATATCCTTGAATATAGGTGGGGAAAAATAGCATAGCACATTTGGAAAATACTGGTATATATACAAATTCTTATAAAAGATAATGAATTATTGAGCTGTGCCTATGGCTCAGTGGGTAGGGCGCCAGCCCCATATACCGAGAGTGGCAGGCCTGAAACCAGCCCCAGCCAAACTGAAACAAAAACAAAAAAAACATAGCCGGGCATGTGGCAAGTGCCTGTAGTCCCAGCTATGCAGGAGATTGAGACAAAAGAACTACCTAAACCCAGGGGTTTGAGGTTGCTGTGAGTTGTGACACAACGGCACTATACTGAGGACAATAAAGTGAGACTCTGTCTAAAAAAAAAAAAAAAAAAAAAAAGGGCAGTGCCTGTGGCTCAAAGGAGTAGGGCTCTGGCACCATATACCAGAGGTAGTGGGTTCAAACTGGGCCCCGGCCAAAAAAAAAAAAAAAAAAAAAAAAAGATAATATATTATTAATATAGGAAAAATAACTTTAACAAATATAAAAAGATGTTGATATGACATCAAGATCATAAAGGGCTATTTATAAAGAAAGACAGGTAATTAGAAATATAGTGATAGAAAGTGACTACCTTGGTCAAATAAGATGCAACAAGAGGAAAGTTTAAAGTGGAAAGTATTAGGAAAGAGGTGGTACAATATTGACTATAAATAGATTTTATAAATTAAGGATGCATATTGTTACCACAAGAGTTCAGATTAAGAAAGTATTGTTCATGGGTCAAATGTAGCCTTTTATCTGCATTTATATGGTATGTGAACTAAGAATTTTTTTTTATTAAATCATAGCTGTCTACATTAATGCAATTATGAGGTATATGTGCTGATTTTATATACAGTTTGAAATACTCATTAAATTGGTTAACATAGCCTTCACTGCATTTTCTTGGTTATTGTGTTAAGACATTTATATTCTACACTTAGTAGATTTAACATGTACCCTAATAAAATGCACCATAGGTGTGGCCCCACCAATTACCCTCCCTCCACCCATTCTCCCCACTTCCTTCTCCTCCCCTTCATCTTGGGCTATAATTGGGTTGTAACTTTCATCTTGGGCTATAATTGGGTTGTAACTTTCATATGGAAGTGTGGGTGCTTATAAATTGGTTTCATATTAGGGCTGAGTACATTGGGTACTCTTTCTTCCATTCTTTTTTATTTTCATTTTTTTATTGTTAAATTATAGCTATGTACGGTTGCGCAATCAAGGGGTACAATGTGCTGGTTGCATATACAATCTGAAATATTCTCATCAAACTGTTCAACATAGCCCTCATGGCATTTTCTTAGTTATTGTATGTAGACTTTTACTGTATATACTCGAGTATAAGCCAAGTTTTTTCAGCACAAAATTTGTGCCAAAAAACCCGAACTTGGCACAAATTTTGTGCCGAAAAAACTCGGCTTATACTCAAGTATATACGGTATATTCTGCATTTAGTAGGTTTTGCCTGTATCCATTCTAAGATGCCCCGTAGGTGTGGCCCCACCCATTATCCTCCCTCACCCTAACCTCCTCCTCCCTTCCTCTACTTTGGCCCTTTCCCCATATTCTTGTGCTATAGTTGGGTTGTAGCCTTCATATGAAAGGTATAAATTAGCTTCATAGTAGGACTGAGTACATTGGATACTTTTTCTTTCATTCTTGAGATACTTTGCTAAGAAGAATATGTTCCAGCTACATCCATGTAAACATGAAAGAGGTAAAGTCTCCATCTTTCCTTAAGGCTGCATAATATTCCATGGTATACATGTACCACAATTTGCTAGCCATTCATGGGTCAATGGGTACTTGGGCTTCTTCCATGACTTAGCGATTATGAATTGGGCTGCAATAAACATTCTGGTACAGATGTCTTTGTTATATTGTGACTTTTGGTCTTCTGGGTATATACCTAGTAAAGGAATTATTAGGATTGAATGGCAGGTCTATTTTTAGATCTCTAAGTATTCTGCAAACATCCTTCCAAAAGGAACGTATTAGTGTGCATTCCCACCAGCAGTGTATAAGTATGCCCTTTTCTCTACATCCACACCAACATCTCTGGTTTTGGGATTTTGTTATGTGGGCTACTCTTACTGGGGTTAGGTGATATCTCAAAGTAGTTTGGATTTGCATTTCTCTGATGATTAAAGATGATGAGCTTTTTTTTTTTCATGTGTCTGTAGATCATGAATCTGTCTTCTTTAGAGAATTTTCTCTTAAAGTCCTTTGCCCACCCTAAGATGGGATCACTTGTTCCTTTCTTGCTAATACGTTTGAGTTTTCTGTGTATTCTGGTTATTAAACCTTTAATGAAGGTATAAACTGCAAATATTTTCTCCCATTCTGAGGGCTGTCTGCTTGCTTTACTTACTATGTTCTTGGCTATGCAGAAGCTTTTTAGTTTGATCAGGTCGAAGTAGTGTATTTTTGATACTGCTTCAGTTGCCTGGGGAGTGTTCCTCATAAAATATTCAACCAGGCCGATTTCTTCAAGAGTTTTCCCTATACTTTCTTCAAGTATTTTTATAGTTTCATGTCTTAAGTTTAAATCTGTTATCCAGTGAGAGTCTATCTTAGTTAATGGTGAAAGTGTGGGTCCAGTTTCATTTTTTT
Source organism: Loris lydekkerianus (assembly GCA_963574355.1). Classification (NCBI taxonomy): domain Eukaryota; kingdom Metazoa; phylum Chordata; class Mammalia; order Primates; family Lorisidae; genus Loris; species Loris lydekkerianus. Next base: position 14,518 of record CAUYPK010032661.1, read on the forward strand.
ACAGATTGTCAGCCAGTTCACCCAGTACCATTTGTTAGAAATACCTGAAGATGTTAACAAATGGAAAAACATACCATGGTCATGGCTGGGAAGAATCAACATCATTAAAATGTCTATACTACACAAAGCAATATATAATTTTAATGCAATTCCTATCAAAGCTCCATTGTCATATTTTAAAGATCTTGAAAAAATAATACTTCGTTTTATATGGAATCAGAAAAAACCTCGAATAGCCAAAACGTTACTCAGAAATAAAAACAAAGCAGGAGGAATTACACTACCAGACCTGAGACAGTACTATAAATCGATAGTGTTCAAAACAGCATGGTACTGGCACAAAAATAGAGAAGTAGATGTCTGGAACAAAACAGAGAACCAAGAGATGAATCTAGCTACTTACCATTATTTGATCTTTGAAAAGCCAATTAGAAACATTCAGTGAGGAAAAGATTCTCTTTCTTTCATTCTTGAGATACTTTGCTAAGAAGAATATGTTCTAGCTCCACCCATGTAAACATAAAACAGGTAAAGTCTCCATCTATTTTTAAGGCTGCATAATATCCCATGGTGTACATTTACCACAATTTTTTAATCCATTCATGGGTCCATGGGCTCTTGCACCAGATGTTTATTGCAGCCCAATTCATAACTGTTAAGTCATGGAAGAAGCCATAGAATATTTTTTAATTTCTTAAATAGCTGAAATTTGTATAAGCAAGAAACAAATGCATATGCAACATAAACCACATGTAGCCCCCCAAAGCTAAAAGGTTTACTATTTAGTCCTTTGAGGAAAAAGTTTGCCCATCTGTAATCTTTTTTTTTTTTTTTTCAGTTTCTACTATTTTTTAATTCTTCATTAAATCATAACAGTATACATTTATGCATTTATGGGGTACAATGTCCTGATTTGATATACAATGTGGAATGCTTACATCAAACTGATTAACTTAACCATCTCGTCTCTTACTTATTTGTTGTGGTAAGACATTTATACTCTGTCATTCACAGGTATATATATATATATATATATATATATATATATATTATTTATATATATATACCTATTTAATATATATATTAAAAATAATATATATTATTTTTATTAATATTAAATCATAGCTGTGTACATTAATGTGATCATGGGGCACCATACATTGGTTTTATAAACAGTTTGACACATTTTCATCACGCTGGTTAATATAGTCTTCCTGGCATTTTTTTAGTTATTGTGTTAAGACAATTATATTCTACATTTACTAAGTTTCACACATACCCTTGTAAGATGCACTGCAGGTGTAAAATGCCCATCTGTAATCTTGAACAAACAGCTAAAAATTCTATAAAAGAAAAAAAAAAATCAATGAAAAAATAGTCAACACAAAAAGAAATCACTAAGTAAATAACAGACAAATTAAAAAATGAGAAGGGGATAAGTTGATAAAAATTAAGCATGTTTTAATAGGCATATTAAATACAAATATATCAAACATTCCAGTGAAAAGGCAGAGATTATCATATTAAATAAAATTGCAAGACGCAAAGGGGTTGAAAGTAAGGCACACTTATGTTAAAAAAGAAAGCATAAAAAAGATACAATATAATTAATGATCAGGTGAAGTTCCCATGGCTAAATTAATATCAGACAAAGTAAACTACAAGGAGGACTACTTACTAGAGATAAAGTTGGGCATTTCATATACAAGATGCAAAAACTAAGAGAACTAAGAAGAGACATAATAATTTAACACTTTAACCCTTTTTTTTTCATTAATTGGTAGGAAAAATAGAGAAAGGATGAGGAATGATACAGAAGCTCTTAACACTACCAAATAAATGAAGCTAATGGACATTTATAAAATATTATACTTGGCAAATGAAACATATGCATTCTTTCCAAATACACAGGGAATGTTTTCCAAAACAAGTCATAAGTTTGCCTATAAAGTTAGTATAATTTTAAAAAACAGAGCATGTTTTCTAACCTTAAAATAATTAAATTAGAATTCAATAACAATAAAATATTTAGAAAACTCCAAACATTTGGAAATCAAATAAAGCATCTCCAAATGATATAAAAATGAAAAAGAAATCACAAAGGAAGTTAGAAAAATAAAAGCTAGATACAAAAGACTTGGTAGTGTATGATTTTACTTACATGAATTGTTCAAATAGTTGAAAACTAATTTATAATCTAGAAATCAAATAAGAACCTGCCTGCTTGGGTCATAGGAATGAATGAGGATTAAATGCAAAGTGGAACAGGAGAGATTTTGAAATGATGGAAATGTTCTCTCTTGATTGGGGAGCTCATCAAATGAATTTACATATTTGCCAAGTCTCAATGAACTGTACACTAAAATGTGTGAATTTTACCATGTGTAAAGTGGATTTTTTAATATAATAAATATGGAGTGTTGAAGCCTGGAATGAAGACATTTGGATGCAAAATAATTATGGACATGAAGCATAGATCAAAGGAAATATACCTGTGGGCCCAGTTGAAGCTACCAGCTTCCACGTTCTGGTTATACTGATATTATTATTATTTCTCCAAGTGACTATTTACACCCCTGTTTGAGTTCTTTTGCTATTTTTGAATGACCTTTGCCACTTTGTTCATTTAAATCCTATTCATTTTTTCAAATTTCAGGCAATGTCTCAGTATTCTCTCAGCCTTCTCTTGTTAAAGCAGACCCAAAGGATCATACTCCCTGAGTTCCTATGAATCTTATTATCTGTATATTGTTTTATCTTGAGATAGATTTGGCATTATCTGTATATTGTTTTATCTTGAAATAGATTTGGCAATGTAGATATAACAGGACTCTTTCTTTTATAACTCTCAGAAGAGCTACTGTCTTTTTTTTTTTGAAGAAAATATATCTTTTTGGAGTACCTGAAGTATCATCCTCATTAAATTGGTGCCAGCCATATTTATCAAGATGTCATAAGGAAATAAATGATTCAGGTATGTGACTTTTTTCCATTTTGCTGTATATTTAAAAAAAAAAATATATATATATATATACACACACGTATATATGATATGTGTGTATATAATAGTATAATGATTTTCATATCTTCCTAATACTCTGGCAATAAATACTTCAGCATGCCTCTTAAAAAATAAAGATAATTTCCTAAATCATCACAATGGAAAAATCATCTAACAGAATAATATTCTTATATACTTGAATAGTTCATATTCAAATTTACCTTATTATCACAAAAAAAACTTTTTACAGTTGTCTTTTTCCAATTGTTTTTAAAAAATTTTTTACCATTTCATTTTTCTCATTATTTTTCTAAAGTCTTTTATCAAGGTTCAATTGATCAATCATATACTTTTTCTTTTTTAAAATTTTAGATTAATATAAAGGTACATATAATTAGGTTACATTGTTTGCCTCTATTAGGTAAAGTCCAAGTTGCAGTTGAACCCTTCACCGAGGAGGTGTTTGCCATGTATCCCTGCATTGTGTCTGTTAGGTGAGAACTTACCAGCCCCTTACCCCTTTCCTTCTTCCCCTTCCCCATTTTTGAATTCAATTTTGTTCTTCTCTCATGTGGGTATGTAGTTGTTGATCTACTGCTTTCATATTAATATTGAATACACTGGATATTTGCTTTTCCATTCTTGTGATATTTTATTTAGGAGGATGTTCTGCAAAACCATATTTTAAAAATAGATCATAGTCTACCTGCGTTTAACTTTCTCATATAACTGTTAATAATGGATACCACATATATCATAATATAAAAAAAGAGTCAAGAATGTTTGGGGACATTTCTAGTTTTGAGATTGACATCAAGAACCAAAATGAAGCCCACCCACTGACCTACTCTTTGTCCTCTTGCTAAGCACAGTCTTAGGCTTGAGATCTTTCTATTGTTCCTATCTTAGGACGCCACCTTAGCTGATACTTTATGGCAAGAAACAAGGACCTTGCTACGAAGGAAGTGGAGCATCAGTGTTTCTATGAGAAAGTCAAGGGATTTAAGTCATATTTTTTAATTGCTGCTCAGGTAACAAGCCTCATTGATGTGACCAGCTACTCTCCAGATATTCTCTGGTGGGGGGGGGGGGAAGAGAGAGAGAGAAAGAGAGAGAGAGAAAGAGACAGACAGACAAAGAGAGGCTTATATATGAGTGTGTATATTTGTGTATATACATATATATCTTTCCTCCAGAAAGAAAAGAAGATATATGAATAAAAAAAAAGAGTGAAAGAGCAAAATCTTTAAGTAGGTCTGTATGAAAGAAAGAAAAAAAAATTAAAAAAGAAGAAAAAGTAATAATACGTATGTAAGTTCTTGAAAAATAAGGAAAATTTTAGTAGACAAGGATCTAGCTTAAGGCTTGATAGGAAAGATTATGTTAGCTAGAAAATAAATGGCAAGAGTAAAGGAGAGCAAAAAGTGTAATTGTTAATTGAGGACTGTTAAGATGATGAATTTAGATAGCCTGGGGTTCATGTGTAGTAGTGAGCTTAAGCTAGAAAATTACATCTAGCTTGATCAACCATATTTTAAAGTAGACTAATCATTTGATAAAATATTAAAATAAGGAACTTAGACTTTATTCCAAGGGTCCTGATTAGCTGTTAATGGTTCATGAGCCATTTAAAAACTTTTGTTCAGTCCCTGTGATAACTGTATGGAATGGAGAACAGTAAAGAGAGGTGCATTCAGGGGGAGACTTCAGAAATTTGGAATGAAGTTGGCTGCAGGGAACTCCAGTATGGCTTGGAAAGGAAGATTGGTTTCTGCCTCTTTTGTGACATTCATTGTTTCCTCTCTTTCTTTCTTTCTTTCTCTCTCTCTCTCTCTCTCTCTCTCTCTCTCTCTCTCCCTCCCTCACTCCCTCCCTCCTTCTCCCTCCCTCCCTCCCTCCCTCCCTTCCTTCCTTCCTTCCTTCCTTCCTTCCTTCCTTCCTTCCTTCCTTCCTTCCTCTCTCTCTCTCTCTCTCCCTCCCTCACTCCCTCCCTCCTTCTCCCTCCCTCCCTCCCTTCCTTCCTTCCTTCCTTCCTTCCTTCCTTCCTCCCTTCCTTCCTCCCTCCCTCCCTCCCTCTCTCTCTCTTTTTCTTTCTTTCTTTCTTTCTCTTTCTTATTTTGTAGTCCAGGCTTCCCAGATTGTCGTTTGGGGCTCTACTTCTGATCAGTAGAATTTTCAGCATACCCTGTGACAGAAGTTTCATCTCTGACTGCTTCCTGAAATGACTTGAACCAAAGAGAAAATAGGATGTGGATAGATGAAAGGAGAGATAGGACCTGAAGAAGGGCTAAAAAAAATGTAAGTGCCTATAGGAAAATGTGGCTCCCCGAGTCCAAGCATTCACAGTTGAAAATAATATGACAACAAAACTGGGCTAAGAATAGAATCATTGATAAATAAATATCCCAAGAAAGTGGCACCAAGGTTACACGTGTAACCATTTCTTACATTACTGTCAAGCATTTGAATCTTCCTGAGTGAGGACAGACATTTTTATAGCACTTTCTGTTTAGCATGGACCATCTGAAGTAGCACATAATACAGAAAAGGAGACTTTTGGCTATAAATTGTGTTTTACAAAGTGAAAGCTGCATAATAATGCATATCAAGATTTTTTTTTTTTTCTATTTTCATTTTTCTCCTTTTCCTCAAGAAAAAAAAAAAAAATCCTCAAATCATTCTGGGAATGCATTAGAAGTCAATGAGAAAGTAATAGAAAATGCTGACATGTAGAAATCCCTTCACAGCAAATGAATCTAATTTCTAGTGTTCTGAGCCAGGTCTAACATCAAGGTAGGTGTAGACAGGGGAGGCTTCTAAGGTCCCAATCTACCTTTAAGAATTCTGGAGGGTGGAGAAGATACATGGGTGTGAAGGAAATTACCATAACAATCATCCTGTTCAGTTTCCTCATTTGGATATCTTGTCTCAGCAAGGTAAAATAGCAAGGTCACATCAGCACTTGGTACAGGGTATAAACTAAGCATTTGCTGACACATTATGTAGGGCAGTTTTTAGTTTCCTTTCCTGAACAAAAATTTAACTATAGCTTTGGAGAAAGTAGTTTTTAGGGCAAGTTTAAACCCAGACCATTGCATAAATGAAGCTGCCCAAAAAACAAAAACAGAAAACAAGCAGAAAAGCAAACAAACAACAAACAAACAAAAATTTAGCAAGTCAACAAACCCAAATAATACTAATCTGCACTAGAACACACATTACCTTAGTACTAGAAACTGAAGAAATAAATACAAAACAAAACAAGGAATCTGTTTTAGTGTTTGCTGTAGCCTCAATGACTCCTCATCTCAAGGCATAAGGGCTCTTAGATGGCAACTGGGATTATTTTATTATCTATTGAATAAAATAATAAATATTCCATTATCCTATGATAGGAATTTCAGGATGAAACATAAACTTCCCCCTATTGAATTCATGGTAATTGGAAATTGAGTCACAAGCATTCTTGATCGGAAAGAGTCTAGAAAAAGTGTCAAAATTATAATATGGACTCAAAACTTCAATCTTTCCGTCTAGCAAATATTTCTAAACCTTCAAAGACTTCATAGACACATGATAGTTCTGTGAAGCTTTTTGTTGTTGTTGTTGTTAAAACATATTTCACGTGCAGATATTGGCAGATGTACAGTGATTCACTCATCTTCCTTATTAGACTATCATACCTTCTGGATCACAATGAAGAATTCATATATTATCAAGTAAGAAATATAATTCACTAAATACATACCCCAAATTACTCATTTACTAGCATCCATTCTTAATTTTGCACACAAAAGCCCTGCAAAGATTGACTCTCTTTTACCTATATTCCTGTGCTTAGTTTCATCTTTCCCACTGCCTCACAGATCAAGACTAACAAATTAAAATGTAGGACAGTACATTAATATTAACAAAAAAGTTACAAGTGAGAACAGACTGCATTATACATCTGAGTAACTCCTATGTGCTCATATTACTATAGCATATGTTAATTCATATTCTTTTTAGTAATATTTCTGTTAAGATTTTACCTATACAGCCAGCAACTCACTGTAAGTGTGCAAATCCGTAAGTTATGACAAATGCAACCACCCTCACAATCAAAATAATATAACTTTTTTTCTTTGTGGGCAACCATTATTTTGAATGCTATCACCACAAATTAGTCAGCCTGCTCTTGAACCTCATGTGAATGAAATCACACATATCTATTCTGTTTGTCTAACTTCTTTCATTTTATATGAGATTCATGTATGCTATTGCAAGTATCATTAATATATTCTATTTGACAGTAAAGCAATAGTTTTATTGTGTTACTGTGCCAAGATATGCTTATCTGATTTCCCATTTATGGGCATTTGAGTTGTTTCCAGTTTTTGGCTACAAGAGTAAAGACTTAACATTCCTTCATAGAAAAGACAACAAATGTTGTACCTTAGTGAACTAGAAGTTAGAAAGAGAATAGCAAAACAATATATGAACTTGAATAAAGTAAATACTAAAACTAATAGCAGATTTATGAAATAGATAGCTATCATAAAAAATGGATTTAAGAAAATTTGGTTCTTTTGGAAAGACTAATTGAAAACCTCAAGGGAAAAGAAAGAAGGCACAAAAATAGATTTCAGAATTGAAATGTCGCCAAATATCTTGCTGACTATTAAAGAGATAATTAGGAAATATTGTGAAAAAAATACTTAAGCCTATTTTTTTAGAAATCCTGCTAAAAGAGCAAATATCTAAAAAAAAAATAGTGTGTGAATAGTTCTATGATCAGTAAAATAATTGACTCAGAGGTTACAAATATTCTTCCTAACAAAACTGTATCTGCATATCTTCTTAAGTGGTTTCTAACAAACATTCAAGAAAGAAATAATTTCCATCGTACATGTGTTTCCCAGAATATAGAAAAAGAGAGGACATTTTCAAAATCAGCATGAGTCTGGCATAAGCTTGATAAGAACACTAGAAAAGAACAAAGCAAAAAAAGAAAATTATAGGAACAGAGATATAAAAATTCTAGGTAAACTTAGCAAACTAAGTGTGGCAAGACAAACAATGATACACATCATTAAAAAGATAGGTTTAACCAAGAAGGTGACTGTGATTTAACATTAGACAAAAACAATCGATGTAATTCATTACATTACATAGGTTATGGGAGAAAAATGAAACAGCTACTTTTAAAGATGAAGAAAAGAATTTTAAATAAAATTCAACATGCTTAAAATGTAGAATGCTAGTCATGCTTAAAATGCTCAGAAAACCAGGCATAGAAGGAAAAGAAGGGAATTAAATAAGTCTGACAAAGTGTAAGATAAAAATGTCAACCTTCTAGTTCTTGGTAAATTGCAGAAAGCTTTCTTCTTGAGACTGAGGCTAAGAAAAGTAAATCTATTTCTATGACTTTTAATCAACACAAGTCTAAGGTGGCCCTAGACAATGTAGTGTACAATAAATTAGTAGATAAGAAAATAATAGCTATGTGGATATTAGAAAATTTGGATTTGTGGAAAGAAAAAATTGTCATTATTCATAAAAGATATTCATGGTTGATAAGATGTCATACATAGAAAATTCTTAATAATCTATAGATAAACTATTAGAATTATTATGATAATATGGTATGGTTGCTGATACAAACTCAAAATACAAAATCAATCTATATGTAAATATCAATGAAAATACATATTTTAAAACATAAAATTCAATAAAAATCATATATTTATCTATCTACACATATGTAATATTTATAGATTAAAGAATTTCAGTTACCTGAGAATAAATCAAAGTGTGCTCAAGACCATTTAGGAGAATACTCTACAGTGAGGGACATTAGCAGACACCTAATTAAGTGGAGTCATAGGATGTGATCTTGGATTGAAAGACTAATAATGTTCCCTAAATACTAATTTTTCTCAAATTCAATGCACTCCTCAAAGTTCCTGCATGAACTTTTTATTTTTAGAACTTAAAAGATAGACTTTAACATTTATAAGGAAAATGTAAAGACCCAAGACAAGCCAGGAGGAAAGTGTAGAAAGAATTGGTCTGTATTAATTAAAGCAGTGTGATATTGGTGTAAGAACAGAAAATACAATATGCCTAGAAAAGAACTATGAGCATGTGGACTTCTGTTTTTTGACAAAGTGACATGGTAGAATAAGAATTAAGAATGGCATTTATTGGAAATGCCACTAGGAAAATTGAACCCCCAAATTCTGTTTTTGTTTCACACCATTAAAATGATCACTTTCTCTGGGTTGTAAGTGTAAATATATGAAGTGAAACAATGATGCTTTTGGGAAACCTAAGTAATAACATAATAATCTTTTAGAAAATTAAATAAGAGATATGCATGACCTGAGCAGGCCAAATTTTTTTTTTTTTAATTGTTGGGGATTCATTGAGGGTACAATAAGCCAGGTTACACTAATTGCATTTGTTAGGTAAAGTCCCTCTTGCAATCATGTGTTGTCACCAGAAGGTGTGACATACACCAAGGCCCCATCCCCCTCCCTCCTTCCCTCTCTCTGCTTTTTCTTCCCCACTCCATGACCTTAATTGTCATTAATGTCCTTATATCAAAATTGAGTACATAGGATTCATGCTTCTCCATTCTTGTGATGCTTTACTAAGAATAGTGTTTTCCACTTCCATCCAGGTTAATACAAAGGATGCAAAGTCTCCATTTTTTTTAAATAGCTGAATAGTATTCCATGGTATACATATACCACTGCTTGTTAATCCATTCCTGGGTTGGTGGGCATTTAGGCTGATTTCACATTTTGGCGATTGTAAATTGAGCAGCAATAAACAGTCTAGTACAAGTGTCCTTATAATAAAATAATTTTTTCCCTTCTGGGTAGATGCCCAGCAATGGGCTTGCAGGATCAAATGGGAGGTCTAGTTTGAGTGCTTTGAGGTTTCTCCATACTTCCTTCCAGAAAGGTTGTACTAGTTTACAGTCCCACCAGAAGTGTAAAAGTGTTCCCTTCTCTCCACATCCACGTTCAGCATCTGCAGTTTTGAGATATTGTGATGTGGGCCATTCTCACTGGGGTTAGATGGTATCTCAGGGTGGTTTTGATATGCGTTTCTCTAATAGATAGGGATGATGAATATTTTTTCATATGTTTGTTAGCCATTCATCTCTCTTCTTTAGAGAAGGTTCTACTCATGTCTCTTGCCCATTGATATACGGGATTGTTGGCTTTTTTCATGTGGAATAATTTGAGTTCTCTATAGACCCTAGCTATCAAGCTTTTGTCTGATTAAAAATATGCGAATATCCTTTCCCATTGTGTAGGTTGTCTCTTTGCTTTGGTGGTTGTCTCCTTTGCTGTACAGAAGCTTTTCAATTTAATGAAGTCCCATTTGCTTATTTTTGTTGTTGTTGTAATTGCCATGGCAGTCTTCTTCATGAAGTGTTTCCCCAGGCCAATATCTTCCAGTTTTTTTCCTATTCTTTCCTTGAGGATTTTTATTGTTTTATGCTTTAAATTTAAGTCATTTATCCATCTTGAATCAATTTTTGTGAGTGGGGAACGGTGTGGGTTCAGTTTCATTCTTATACATGTGGATACACAGTTCTCCCAACACCATTTGTTGAATAGGGAATCTTTCCTTCAAAGTTATGTTCTTGTTTGGTTTATGGAAGATTAGGTGGTTGTAAGATGTTAGTTTCATTTCTTGCTTTTCTATTCGATTCTAAGTGTCCATGTCTCTATTTTTGTGCCAGTATTATGATGTCTTGACCGCTATGGCTTTGTAGTACAGACTAAAATATGGTATGCTGGTGCCCCCAGCTTTATTTTTATTACTAAGAACTGCCTGAGCTATATGGGGTTTTTTCTGGTTCCATGGAAAATGCAGAATCATTTTTCCCAAATCTTGAAAGTATGATGTTGTTATTTTGATAGGAATGGCATTGAATAGGTAGATTGGTTTGGGAAGTACAGACATTTTAACAATGTTGATTTTTCCCATTCATGAGCATGGTGTGTTCTTCCATTTGTTAATATCCTCTGCGATTTCCTTTCTGAGGATTTTATAATTTTCTTTATAGAGGTCTTTCACCTCCTTTGTTAGGTATATATCCCTAGGTATTTCATTTTCTTTGAAACTATGGTGTCCTTAACTAGCTTCTCATCTTGATGTTATTGGCATATACAAAGGCTTCTGACTTGTGAACATTGATTTTATATCCTGAAACATTACTGTATTTTTTGCTGACTTCTAGGAGTCTTGTGGTTGAGTCTTGGGGATTCTCTAAGTATAAGGTCATGTCATCAGCAAAGAGAGTTTGACCTCCTTTGCTTTCTTTTGGATTCCCTTTATTTCCCTGTCTTGCCTAATTGTATTGGCTAGAGCTTCCAGCACTATGTTGAATAGTAATGGTGACAGAGGACAACCTTCTCTGGTTCCAGTTTTAAGAGGGAAAGCTTTCCGTTTTACTCCATTAAGTAAAATATTAACTGTGGGTTTGTCATAAATAGCTTCAGTCAGTTTTAGAAATGTGCCACCTATGCCTATACTCTTCAGTGTTCTAATTAGAAAAGGATGCTGGATTTTATCAAATGCTTTTTCTGCATCTATTGAGAGGATCGTATGATCTTTATTTTTGCCTCTGTTAATATGGTGGATAA
>CAUYPK010032664.1:0-41117 GCA_963574355.1 Loris lydekkerianus
CTCCCCCCTCCCTTCCCCTTCCTTGGTCCTTTCCTCATAGTCTTGTGGTATAGTTGGGTTATAGCCTTCATGTGAAAGCTATAATTTAGCTTCATAGTAGGGCTGAGTACATTGGATACTTTTACTTTGTTAAGGTGGGTGGAAGCAGCGGCACAGTGATGCCTCCTTCTCTGGTGGGAGTGTGAGGCACGAAGCTGGCCACTGTGGAGAGGGTGGGGAGGGAGCCCAGGGAGCGCTGCAAGCTGCCAGGATGACCTGAACGCTCAGCCTCCCCCAGCTGTCCCCTCCGCCTGTCCTCATCTCCATCTTCTCATTTCCTATTCCCACCCACATCCTTCAGTGAGAACATGTCACGGCCACTCCTCTGAGAACCCGGCAGGTTTATTTCCCAGGAAGCTGGCATGTGGGGCCAGGGCCGGCTCTCCCAGGCCCCTGCTGGTAGATCCCGGCTCTTCCCAGGATTCCTCCTCTCACACAGCTGGCCCCAGCCTGAGACCCCAGGACACTGAGCTGAGGTGGAAGCTTTTCCTGAGACATCCCGCGAATGTTCTGCATTTACATTTCTGTTCTGTGACTAGACTGTGACCTCCTAGAGCTATACAGACTGGCACTCAGTAACATCAGAATTAATACCAGCCTTTTCTAATCTGGCAATTCCTACAAACCACCTGGCGGACTGGTTAAAATGAGAATTAAAAATATGTATATGGATACAGAATTAGTACCATGAGGCATAATGCGCATCATTATTGCTTCCTCAAAAACTTGGGCAAAAATGTAGTCATTAGCCACTGCAAATACCGTAATATGTGGGCATGAGTATGCATTTTTGTTTACTAGTCTCTCTTATGAGACTAGGAGTTTCATGACAGCAAGCGGCATGTTTGTGTGCTCACTATGACATCTATAGTTTTGAAAACACTGCCTAAACAGTATTTCTCAGAAGAAATAAAAAATATGGGAAGATGTTTAATACAGACCTTTTATTTACTAAAGTTGAGATGCATTGTTTTGCAGTATCATTAAACTTATCAAAAAGGAAGCTTTGAATCTTCACCCCCATTTCATCATCTAAATATACAGACATAATTATACACATAGTTTGCATAAACTGTGTAGTTATGTAAGGCAGATTTTTCTTTCTGAGGTTTGTAGGGAAAATAATAATGGTTGGGAAGAGCATGATTACTGCTCTAATGATATTAGATCATCTCATAAAAAATTAAATCTGTGGTTTTTAAAATAACACAAAAAGCATCAACTGTATCTGATTAAGTAGATTCATTAAAATAGAACCACAAAATACATTTTCTTCATTTAGCAGTGATATAGCATGCTGGAGTTTTACAACTATTTATACGGTGAATCATTTTATCAGCAATTAGCAGTGCATTTGTGATTTTCTCGGTGTTGAAAGAAGTACAGATGAGGAAAATAACAGAGTAGATGGACGCTTAGGAGCTTCTGCCACAGAGTGTAAACGAAAGAAGATATTTTGTAAAACTAAGCCAGCATATGGGGAAGCTAGAAAGTAAGAAAACTCAACTAGCAGGCACTTCTGTTCCAAGTACTCTGAAAAAGACTTTGGGATCACAGTGGGACACATTTTCCTACTTCCCATCCCAGGTTCATTCCATTCTTGAACACTGAATGCAAGTCACACCACATTCAATTCTTCAGGATTTACTCCAGTCTCCAAACAGTACTTTCACCCCTTATTGCCTTTTAAACTATACTCCAGTGATTTTCAACTTGTGTGACATGGCCCACTGCTGTGCTGTGAGAGGATCTTAAATATGCTATAATTTTTTTTTAAAGATCATTAATTAATTCACTTTTGAAAGAAGTTCAAAGCACAGTAAGTACATTCTTTTTCTTACTCATTTTTTGGTCAACTTAATTTAAGTGTGCTGTGGAAGTTTAACTATAAGTTCAAGTGTGCTATGGGATTGAAAAAAGGTGGAAAAACTCTGATATAATCTAAAGCCACTTCTAAACAAAGTGGCACAATAATATTTTCCAGTCTTGTTTCTCAGGCAGGACATTATTCTTTCGAGGGCAATGGTTATGCTTTAATTCTGTGTAGTGTACATAATAGGTACTGTATAAATATTTTTATGGAAAGGTATCCAATTTTAGAGATGAGAAAATGTACTATGAAAAGTGAATTTAATGACTATTTTTATATTTTCTGTTTGGCCTATAAAATGAGGATTGAAAATTAAACCTACGTAATCCCAAGGAAATTTATGGCAAATAAAAGAAAAAGAAACATGCAGGGGATAAAGTAGATCAGAAGTTAATATAACTGATTTCTCAGAATTATCCATGTTCAATAAAATTAATAAATTCATAATCTTTTTGAAAATTTAATATAGGAATGGAGGAATAGTTCTACAGTGAGAATGTTTTGGATGTAACTAAAAGAAGCCGCGAAACTGAGGCTAGCTGCTTCGTTTATGTGAATTTCAGGTGGTCACAGCACTCAGGTTATGCTGTTTCATGGTACCTGATGGGGGAAGCTGATGCCATCAGGCTTACTCACGACCTGTATAGATTTTTGCTTTATTTATGTGTGGGAGACATCTCATTTCAACCTCAATTAATTTTTATAAGGCTGGACAAATGTGCTCATCTCAAAAGCAAATCTATTAAAACCAAAAGATAAAAAGCTAAAAAGTAATGAATAGATTAGCAATCTGGCACAAATCTCAGTAAAAGTATCCACTTAAGAAAACCACAGAAATACTGCACTTAAAATGTTAATGCTGGAAGAGACTTTAATGAGTAAGAGTGTTGGCAAAAATTCCATTGTTTCAATGGTTAAAGATTTGCATTAGAAAACAGAAGTATATGTATTAAATCACCCAAATTACCAACTAAAAACTTGCCACCAACAAAATTTTGAAGTAAACTTACTTTAACATCAGAATACATAAACATATATAATAATTCAATATGTATTTACAATATAAATGAAAAGAAGATTATGGAAGAGGTGCTGTTTTATAACTTGCTTTTTAATTTTTTAATGTATTATACATATTTTTTGATGTCAATATAATCAATGAATATAGACAGTACTGAATAATATTTTCTTTAATGGATATAGCTAATCCGCTTAACTCTTTAGTGAATGATACTTGGATGGATTCCAAGGTTTATCTCTTACAAAGTGATGTTTCAATGAATAATCAGATTTCAGTTGAATCATGGTAGAAATACAAAAGGAAATTATCAAATAATTTTATTAAATAAGCAGGAGCCTCTAATATTTAAACACAGTCCAGTGTGTTTTCCTTTTTGTAAACCAAGTTTTAAATGATTCTGTTTTATGCCAATGACCTATCTTCAGAAATCTGCGTCTTAAATATATTGGATGACATTGTACTTCTGTGAAATTTACTCTCTTGCTTTAATAAAGTCGCCACTAATGTTAATCAAGTTTAACTCCCAGCATCCCAAGTCCATGAAGCACAAGACATCAAGACAAAGAAATCACTGACCCACGTGCGTGGCAGACACAACTTAAACTGACTCAGAGGTTCTCCTACCGGGCTAGAGATGTTATGGTTTAAATACTTACTGAGTCCCCTCTACTTCCTGAGATATAACATTTCAATTGTTTTTCAAAGATATAATAAATGGTGGGTGGCGCCTGTGGCTCAAGGGAGTAGGGCACCTGCCCCATATGCCAGAAGAGGAGGGTTCAAATCCAGCCCCAGCCACAAACCACCAAAAAAAGATAAATGGTGACTAATTAAATACAAGTATAAAAAAAATCACTTCATTGCAAAATCTTGGCCTGTGTGTGTGCATACACTAATAAGTTTTTTATATGGTTATAGTCATTTCAAACACGACATTTTTTGCCATTTTGAAATTTGTGAAGCTTTTATTTTACTGAAATACCATTCCTTTTTTTCAATGCTTATATTCCAAAAAGAAATTCAAAAAGTTTACCATGGCTTTGAAATGATGGGTTCCCAAAATACAGATCCAGACATTTGACGTTAATTAAAATATTTTTTGAATCTCAAATGATGAAGAAGAAAAAAACAGGAGGCAGGTCTAATTTGAAGAGTGGTATTTCTGTAGAACCCATATGTTTCTTTTTGGTCAAGGGCAACTATGTCTTGTGTGTAGTTTTGACACTCTTCCCAAGGACACTAACTATGTAACATGAAGCAGAGCTTCAGCTCTCACACAGCACTCAGCTACAGAAAAGCAGAAGGTGAGGGGCCACTGAGTTATTCAGCAGTGAGTTGGCAACTGCCATAGAGAATTCTTCTTTCTTTTCTGTAAAATAAGATAGGAGCAAATTAAATACTTTCTTTTCAGAACCGCTAGGACCTTAGGAAAACAGTGTACCCACACTCCGGTGTTAATCAAATGACAAGGAGAATGTAATTTTCCTATCGCAAAACTTGTCGCCTTAGGCTGATTTTTTTCTCCCTAATTGGAATGTCATTAAAGAACTCAACTGATAAAAACAAGTGGGCAGGTCTAATTTTAAGACAATGAATTTGAATAAAGGTGAAAGGCTGTTCACAGAGGACCCAAACCTCATTTATCTTATCTGTTAGATTATTTTCAAGTTCTGAATGTATACTATTAATTTCTATTTTTCTGAATTTTCAAGAAACAGCACAGAGAGTAGCCTGATAGGAAAATGCAAAACAGAGTAAGTAACTTTAAAAAATAAAATTTAAAGTCCAAACTAAACTCGAAACTTAGAGGTCACTTAGTCCAACCTGCCAACCAGATATCTAGATATTGTTCAACAATTCTAGTAACAAGAGAACTCAAAATCTTAGAGAGGATCTTGTCACATCTCCGAAAAACAATGGAATAATGTAACTCATTCTCTGACATGCCAGCCATTTAAGTGTTTTAAGAGCTATCATATTCTGTTTTTAACTGAGATGAACATCCTGACTTAATTTTACACATCATGATACACACTCCAATCATAATTTTTGTTAACCTACTTTTGATAAACTCAGATTTGTCAAGGTATTTAAACAACATAGAAACAAAAATGGAAACAGTACTCTATGTGTACATTTTAACTAACACAAAATGCACACAAGTGCGACATAAATGCAATAAGCACAAAAGTGCAATGGGGGTATTGACTGTCTTGTTTAGGCTGCTATATTACAATGAGCAATTCAACATTGTATTAGCCTGCAAAATACTGAAGAATTCATTTATTTTCCCTAGCTCCTTCAGCCCCATTTCATGGACCAATTCCTAGGATACTAGGGGACTAATAATCTTATGTCCCTCCTGCCTAAGGGCAAAATTAGTCAGGCAAAATGTGGAGCAGAGAAGTGTGTGATGAGGAGGTCATGCCTGGGGTGGGGGTAAAAGGTAAGTATGCCTGGCATGCAAAAAATGTTAAAAGTATGTTGGCCATGAGAAAGAATTGCAAAATTTTGAAAAGGCACAAAGCCTTGAAGACATTCTTCAGATCTTTCACTTTCTCTTTAGCAAAGTGCATCTAGTTTGAGTGTCTTTCACATGTAGTCGTTTAAAGTCCACAGACAGGAATACTAAACATCTGTTCTCACTGAAAATAGCTTCTTTAGTGTCCCGAGCTAAACGTCCATCTAGGTCAGTGGTTCTCAACCTTCCTAATGTCGCAATGTATTTTCATTGTTAAAAAGGGGTCGCGACCCACAGGTTGAGAACCGCTGATCTATGGGAATTTAAATGTTTTGTGGCTTCTCATGGGATTTTCCATGTTGACTGATGTTTCTAGTTGTAGAAGGTTGTTCTCGTCCTACTGACTTTAAACCTTTATAGTTATTTCTTCCTCTAGAAATTCTAAACTAGAAAGAAGTACCAATTTTAGTCAATGAGCTACATGTTTTCCTTTTCAAAATAACCACCTATTACATCAACTCCTATTGAAAACATTCAAAATAATTAATGGATTTTTAAAAATACATGTATCTTGGAAGTAGAATAAAAATGTTTAAGAGAAAAAAAGTATAATTAAAAAGAATTTAATCCTCAAAAGAAAAGCCTATGGTATTTATTACTTAAATATTATTCAGATAAGAGTTTTGTGTTGTTTTATAATGATTATATGCTTTAGCAATATATTATCAAGAGACTGAAAGAATGTTTCTGGGATAATTTTGGTAATAATATTGAAAACTATATTATGGTTCAAGAAGATGACTACAGACTCCACACAATATAGATCCCAACTGATCTATGTTGTACCTTCCTGATCTTGCTTCCAATCCTTCCCATAGTAATTCCCAATCTAGTAATCTGAGCAACAACTTATGTCATTCTTCTAGAAAGTTCCCATGTCTTCTTTGTGTTTTTTGTCATCCTATATTTTGCTTAAAATATTCCAATGTAATAACTTTCACTGATGAACTTTTGAAAAGTCACCTCTGCCATAACATCTGATACCTAAGACTGGAAGAGATCTTTCCTTCACTTGATACCTGCAGTCTCCTTTCCCCTCTATGATAATTATTTTTGGCCATGTGTAATGATTACTGATCTATCTGTCTTTACCCTTTCTCAAATGGAAGCATTTCAAGGGCAGGCCCTTTTTCTTGGGGTTACAGAGAATGCGTAGGTCACGAGCTTTTCACGGAGGTTCATTACCATTTGTTAAGTTGAAGATACTGGTGTTCTTTCCCCCGTGATTCTTTTATGTAAAGCCATGAAGAGCTTAGGGTTGGTCTATCACATTTAAGAACCTAATATTAATATGATGTCATAAATTCCAACTAGGTATTTATTATAACTTTACAGGATTCTCATTTTGCAATCTTACAAAAAAAATCCATTTGTTAAGTTATTTGCTCTAAGCATAAGGAAAGCTATATTCCTACAGGGCCAACTCCTCATTATGCAAGCATTACTTACATTACTCACAAATTTCAAATAATAAAGTATAGAGTTCTCTTTTTCCCATACCAAATGAGGCGATTTTTCAAATTCCATGTTGAAGGAAAGAAACTTCTCGAAAAATTAAAAACTGACAGCTAAATTGCCCCTGGTTTGCATATTCGAGCACAAGCAGAAAAAAATCTGACATATAAATAATAGGTCAGGATATATTGGACATTTCAATAATGTTATTAATGACTAAAATGATGGAAAACTATTCAGGGACTTAAATGCTTGGTTTCTGCCTACAGCTTTTGAATTATATATAAGACTTAATTATAGCCCTTTTTAAAAAACTCCTAGATGGCACTTACTACAAGCCAGGCACTGTTTAAGGGCCTTACATAGATTGATTCATTTACTTACACATATCTCTTTGAAGTTGGTACTGTTAGCCATTTTATGGATGAGGATACTAAGGCACAGAGAGATTAAGTAACTTTCCGAAAGTCCCAGACTTAGTAAATACAACAGCCAACATGTGCACTCAGTTCAGCTGCATTCTTAGCCACAGCACCATTGGAGAATGTGTTCCTTCAGATTCCCGTGCACTACAGCATTCCAAGAGAGTGTGCTCCACATAGGACAAACACTAGAATAAAATGTTATTATTGTGATTATTTCTTCAGACTCTCTCATTTGTTTCAATCACTCTCCATCTGTGAAACTGGTGCAGCTTCATCTGAACACAAGCACACTCACGTGGAGAAAGCATTGGACAAAACCTAGGTTTGACACCTGTTCTTCCGTTGAGCGGGAATCTATGGCCTTGGCCTAATCACTACATTTATCACAGAATCATTTTCTCATTTTGCACTGATATTGATCTCAGATCATCTGTTTATTTAAAAATATATACATATATACACATATACATGCATAAACATACATACATACATATATATATATATATATATAAATCCACACACAAACACACATTTTAAAGAACAGTATGTATTCTGAAATGCAGGCACTATTAAAGAGGAAAGAGTAAGGAAAAATGTCCTTGTTCTGGGCATTTGAATCATATACGACAACTATCTTCCCATGCTCTGCCACGCTCATCACAGGAACACCTAATAACTAGCACAGTAGGTGT
This sequence comes from Loris lydekkerianus, assembly GCA_963574355.1. Taxonomy (NCBI): domain Eukaryota; kingdom Metazoa; phylum Chordata; class Mammalia; order Primates; family Lorisidae; genus Loris; species Loris lydekkerianus. The sequence continues at coordinate 8,024 of CAUYPK010032664.1, forward strand.
GTGGTAAGCCTTACCACAGCGGTTTGGGGCCAGGAAATCATCCTAGAAAGTAATACAGCTAGACCTCCATAGTTGAATAATTAATGAAACTTAACCTTTGAAGCCAGCAGCTGTTTTGTGATGGAACCAAACTTATCTATTGCCTGGGAAGCGAAATTCACTGACTGAAAAAGACCCAAGTGGTCATACACAGCATGCGTCTTACTCTTGAAAACGTCTGTGTATTTGAGAAACAGTAATGAGCTCTGCGCCCAGTGGCTCCCTGTGATTTGGATGAAGCACCTGAGGTTTGATTTCATGATGAAAACCTTACCAGATAAAGATATTATGGGGCTTTGTTCCCTAGGTAAAGAAGGTACTAATTCCTATTTAAAATTTGTCACATTTTCTAAGAATTAGTACTTAAGAAACCAGCCTTCGCAGCTTCAATCTCTTAATGTGGACTGAAAGTGTATCCTCCCTACTTTACTTTGCAGGCTCTGATTAAAATGAAAGGACGATAACAATAAATATTTATTGTTGTCCATTTTAAATCATTGCATGGTGAATTTTGCACTTTTAAAGGGCAAAATCAAATGTGTTCTGAAAAGGAATCAGCCCAAATTGTCTCTTATTAAAATTCTGTGTTCCCACCATATTATCAGTAATATCGATTCTGGAACTTGTCTCTTCATAAATACTTTGGTATATTTTGGAAAACAAAATATTCTAGAATACAAAGTTACCTTGAAGCGTCATCTGTTTTTCCTATGGCTTCAAGGAGTGTGGCCAAATAAATGTCCACGAACAATGACATCTACTTTAAGCTCCTTGAAAAGGGTCCCTGCCTCCTCTGGCATTTCAACAACCCCTGGGTTTGACTCTTAATAATTCCTCCCAACACATAGTATGGTGCCAGCACACAGTAGGTGCCAGTAAGCTTTGAATTAGATGCTACACAATGCGTTTCTAATACTTCCAAGAAATTAATCCCAGCCTTTCAAAATACTTATTTTCAATGAATTCTTAATAAGCCATCTCTCTCTCTTCCTTCCAGCTTCTGTGTTGCTAGTGGTCTGAGGGGAGAAGAGAGCACGCTTTGCTTTGCACACAGCAGTGGCTGACTTTCCATCACAGTGATATCAGTCTCTTTTCTATCTCAAAACTACCTTTCTCTAACCTTTCTAAACCTTCTTAATCTAGTTATGCTAAGCCTGCTCCATACACTAGATGTTCCCAAATATTACTTAAGCTTTCTTTAGTTAAAGGCACACCCTCTTACTGCTCTTAATTTTAGAAAATGGTTCTTTGTATGTAGTTTGTATCAGTAAGACTGGTTTTAATTTGTCCCTTTAAAATGATTTATGGCCTACTACAATAATTGAGTGTTGAAGTGAAAATAAAAGGGCTATCATCATGTTATTTAAAAATATATTTGGCAGGGTAACAATCTCTTATTTTGCTCTCCAAGTCTATTTTTTACCTCTTATACAAATAAAATAATTCCAGATCAACATTACTATAATTAAGCGGACCAAAGTCCACTAAGCTTTCCCTTCATTATAAATCAGTCATAATCAACTGTTTAGTTATAATAGTTCTACACAATCCTTATGATATTACAGGGTCTCAACTACTATCCCAACCCTTTACTTAATTTAGCCTGCAAAAGTACACAAAAAATTACTTATAAAGATGTTTATTGGGGTGGCGCCTATGTCTCAAAGGAGTAGGGCACCAGCCACATATACCAGAGCTGGCGGGTTCAAACCTGGCCCCAGCCAAAAAAAAAAAAAAAAAAAAAAAAAGTTTATTGAAATGTTTGTAACAGAGGAAATTTGCATGCTACTTAAATATCCAAAAGTAAGGGCTTTCTAAACAATTTATTACAAATAATGGAAAGTTATCTTACTATAGGAAATAATTTTAAGAAAAAAATTATAGACAGAAAAAAACCCCTCAAATTTCCCATTTGATTCTGCAATCCCATTACTAGGCATCTACCCAGAAGAAAAAAAAAATCAGTTTATCATAAGGACATTTGCACTAGACCATTTATCACAGTTCAATTTACAATCACCAAAATGTGGAAACAACATACATGCCCACCAACCCAGGAATGAATGAAGAAGCTGTGGTATATATACACCATGGAATACCATTCAGTCATTCAAAAACATGGAGACTTCACATCTTTTGTATTAACCTGGATAGAGCTGGAAAACCTTCTTCTTAGTAAAGCATCACAAGAATGAAGAAACAAGAATCCAATGTACTCGATTCTAATATGAAACCAATAGACTATCTAATACACACCCACATAAGAGAATAACTCAAATAAACTCAAGGTGAGGGACAAGGGTATAAGGGATCAGGGAGAGGGAAAGGGAAGGGGCGGGGTAGCTACCGTGCATGGCACACCTCTTGGGGGTGCAACACTGTCATAAGAGAGACTTTACCTAACAAATACAATCAGTGTAACCTACTTCTTTGTACCCTCAATGAACCCCAAATGATAAAAAAAGAAAAAAATCTTAGAAAATGGAAAGATATTAGTTTTATATCCTTAAGTGGAAAAAAGTGATCAAGAAATACAAACTATGTGCAGTACATGTTCTATGCACACATTCATATTTACATAAACACCCATACCTACACAATTTTATGCAAGTAACCAAACTGCTATCATTCTTCATGTGACTACATATAGCTATAGTTACATACACAGATCAACAGATATAAGTAAATGATAAAAAAGTAGTTTGTGCTTTTTGTTTACTTCTTTTACTTTAAATTTCCTAAATTATCCTATGCATTACTTTTATAGCGAAGCAAATCAATAAAATGTTTTATGAAATAGAAACTAAATATAACCGGCTACACCCAAGATAAAAGCAGCACTAGACAACTTAACCTAAAAAAATTTATAGTTATCTAAATACAAAAATGTGAAGTCTCCAGCTTTCTTTTGGCTGTGAATAGCATCCCAGGGTATGTATCACAGTTTATTTATCTATTCATGGGTTGATGGGCACTTGGGTGGTGTCCACATCTTTACAATCATGAATTAAGCTGCTAAAAAATTAGAGTACAAATATCCTTATGGTAAAATGATTTTTTTTTTCTTCTGGGTAGACACCTAACAATGGGATTACAGAATGAAATGGAAGTTCTTTTTTTTAGCTCTTTAAGAATTTTCCCTATTTCGTTCTAAAAAGATTGTATTAGTTTGCAATCCTACCAAGCGTATAAAAGTGTTCCTTTCTCTCCACACCCACACCAGCACCTGTAGCTTTGGGACTTTGTGATGTGGTCTATTCTTGCTGGGGTTAGGTGACATCTCAAGGCAGTAAGATATGCATTAATACTAATCTGAAATTTTTTTAAATTATAGTTTTTCTCTTTTTAGTATCTATTGTAATCATAGAAAGACCATATTTCTCATTCTTCAACATCAATTTCCCTGATAAAATTTTAGTTAATTTTTTAAAATGGCTTGCTCTATTTGGGATATCAGTTAGGTGGGCAGTTAACTCAGTCAAAAGAAAACGAACAGTAGGTATAATTGCCTCGAATAAAGAAATAAATTCATTTGAAATCAATGAAGAAGATAAAACCCAGTAACACAATGGAAGGTTTTTTAATTATTGGCATGTTTTAAATAGTTATCTTGCGAGTCATTTGTGAGCTCTCAGCAGGCTTTTTTTCCATGAAAGAGCTCAAGTTGGAAGAGAAAAATCTTTCAGAGATTAATGCTAAATTTGCCACTATGGCCTATCACTTTAAAATAGTAATTTTCATTTTCATAAATGTATAGAATTATACATTTTGGCAGTGCCACAACTAATTTCATGCAATTCCATATGGAATCTGAATAAAAATATAATTTAATGTCATCTTTCATTTTCATTTTTCTGATTTTTCAATTTCCTCACAGTGAAAAAAGTAATAAAATTTTTCCTATTTTAAAACCTTTCCTTCCCTTATGGAAATAATAATGGAAGAGAAGTTGTAACACTAATGTTTTAGATTTTTGTATATTTATGGTAACATAAAAAATCTGCAAACACATCTACATGTTTATCAGCTTTTTGCCTTGTCAACAAAAACTCTTTAAAAAATCAAATTAAAAAGAGAAGCAACTAACAGTTCATGGTAGATTGTAAAATGAGCCACAAATTTCTCCTCCTCTTGCACCTTCCCCTTGGCGATGTGAAATGGCATCTTCCACCACCAAAAGCTCTGTAAACTGCTGTGACACAGTTGGTATTTGAAAGGTGCTTATTAGGCACCTTATTAGGGAGCCTATTATTACTGATCTTGGGACCTTGCCCCTACTATATTATAATCAGAGAGATCAATTGAGCCATCTTTACAGATTAATTGAGCCATATTTTTTTTTTTTCAGTTGTTGGCTGGGGCTGGGTTTGAACCTGCCACCTATGGCATATGGGGCCTGCGCCCTTCTCCTTTGAGCCACAGGTGCTACCCCAATTGAGCCATCTTTATAGATCAATTGAACCCTCTTGTATCCAGCACCAGTCAACCAACCAGCTGACTGCAGATGCAGTTTGAGTGACAAAAAGTTCTACATAATATCCCAGACAATAATTCCTACTTAGATATCTCACATAATTTTCAGATGCATGGATATTTAAAACTACTAAATTATATGACCATTTGTTAAGCAGAAAAAAGCTTAACACTATCCACTGTCATGTTACACATAAAATAGTATTTACCCCAATTAATAAAAAAGACATACTCTCAGAAAAAAAGGGAAGTGTTTTAAGTAACATACAGCAACTCTTTTTTTATTGTGTTTTTGTCTTTTCTTACACATATAAGCTTGACCACAAACTGACTTTTTTTCCTTCCACTGGGCAAGAGAGGCTTTCTGCACTTGATAATTTCTAAGGTTCATTGATGTTGTATTTCTTTTCTTACAGTCTGCAAGTTAATACACACAACTGCTAGAGCTTGAAATTGCAAACTAACAAATTCTAGTCACTGTAATTAATAATAATGTTGAAATATTTTTAAATTAGTAAGCTAATAAGTTTGTAAGCTATGTTACGGAAATTCTTACACATACAAAACAAAATTACTTCACTATAATACACACAAAATAAATATAGAAACTTTCCCTTAAATTAGTATCTGCTAACTGTACAACTGTATTTGTTTTATGAATACATATTTAATCCTTATTATTAGAAAAGTAAGTAAACACACCTGTGAAAATAAATCCCTCTGACCCTAGTTGACTGGAAAACTTCTTAGCAATTATCTACGGCTAGCAACTTCCGAGAAACTATTTTAGTCCAGGCAGCATAGCTCTCATTATGATAATTTGTAGAAAGATGGATTCAATTATGAGTCCAAAAAGTGATCATAAGGGGAAAAATACCCTGAAAACGACTCACAATTTCTTCTACTATGTGAATAATTTAACTGAAATTTGCCAAATCCCTTATTTGGTAACCAAAGTTCAGAAATCTAAAAATAGTCTCACACCACCCAAGAGAGCTACTTAAAGCTTGTTAACATTCTGATATTTCATGATCTCTAACAGAAAGTCTTTCAGGCAGAGTCAGACTGTTTTACACTACTGGATATTCTGACACTGATCACCTTCTCAAAGACAAACATGAATACAATATTCATGGCACAATATGTACAGTGAACTTATCATTGTTTTAAACTTTTATGAAAATACCAACATATTTATATTGTTAAATATAATCAATTTCTCCTACTGAAATGAAAGGAGAGGAACAGTTTGGTAGTGATGGAATCAGAGGGTCACAAATTTAACCGAATCTAACTTCATCTTAGAAAAGGGATACCAATTACCAAAGGAAAATAGAGTGGGATGGGACAGGATAGCTACAAGAGGACAGAACAGAACTAACTACCTTAATTTTTTTTAATTGTTTTTAGAAATGAGAAGCCTAATCAGGAGTCAACATAACTATGGAAAGAACCAAAAAGTAGACAATTACAAATGAAATAATACAAAGTACTGACCTCATTTTCCTATATTGGAATGTTTTCAATAATACAGGTTCTTAGAATTTTTTTTCCCAAAAGTCATAATAAATCTTATATTACCACCCAATTCCAATGTTTAGTTGAGATCAAACTGGTAGTTTTAATAGGATAAAAGTATATAAACTATTACTGAAATTGCTCTGTGTGTCATTTCACGTAGCTTATTCTTAGCACACAAGCTTAGGTTTTATAGTTATTTCTGAATCACAATGACAAGACAGTTTTCCATCTTTTAAGAATGTCCCGTGGCACAAAAACTCTGTTCAGTTACTGTCCTCCCTCTTCATTTCTTCTGATCTTGGTTCTTACTTTTCAGAGCTTCTCTCACTTTTACTCTTTGTTCAAACATTAATTTTTCTGTCTTTCAAACATCACTTCCTCAGTCTTTGAGATCCATGAAGGTAAAACCTATTTTTTAATGGCTGTATCTTCAGTGCCAAGAAGGAGGTATGGCACATAATTAATATTCAAATACTTGATGGGTGATAAGTAGGCAAATAAATAGTAAGTGGAGAAATGTTTGTTTTCCTCCATTTTTAAAATTTTTCCACAATTTCTTCTATGTGCCACAGTCAAGATATTTCTCCACTACGCTGGCAAAACTGATCTTCCATTAACCAGCAAGATCGCGCATAAATCACATAGAATCAGTATACATGGTTATCTTTCTAATCTTCTCTATAACATCTGACATTGATGATTCTGAAACACCATTTATCCTTACGGATGGTCTGTCACACTTTTCTGGTTTCTTTTCTATCTCCCTGATGACAAGGCTCCTTTATAATAAGATTTAACTTTCTTTACCTATCATTTAAATATTGACGGTCCTCTTACCAGCTTTTCCATTTCTAAATCCTCTATTCTTTTCCATTTCTAGGTCCTGTATTCTTTGTTATTTTCAGTTTCTGGGCAAATTTAGCCACTCTCTGAGCTTCAGTAACCATCTGTATAATTATGACTTCCAAATGTATCGTGGACTTCTTGATAATGTCTAGCAAACTCCTCAAATTTATATGTGAAATACTGAACTCTCTTCCTGCCTCCCAACCCTGTGTATTCTCAATTTATAATACCTCAGTAAATGACTCCCAGTTGCTCAAGCCAGAAAATGGGCGATAATTCTTCCTTATTCCACCTTTCTCCAAACCCCTTTTTATCAACACCCCGTATTTGCCTACTGTGTCCTCCAAATACTCCATGACTCACCTCTTTATCTCCTCAGTTACTATATCATCCTGTCGAGACCAGTCTACTGTAATCCTTCAAATTCTCTATGTGGTGCTCTGCTTGATTTGTTTACCATATTTCATTAGAAATATAAATCCTCTCTGCTGTTGTTAGTGTAAAATTCAAATTCCTTAAAACACCATGCAAAACTCTGTAGAGCCTTTGCACCATCCTAGACTCTGTGCTGGCCACTGTGTCTCTCCACATCTAACAATGTTATGATTTTTCTTTTCTCCTTATATCTTTCTATCTACATTACTTCTTTGGTCTGCAATATTTTCAGCTTTTTACAAATCTGCTAGATTGGATTTTTTTTTTTAGATTAGGACTAAGTATTATTTTTTCAAGTAGCCATGCATTCCCTAACACGTCACTTAAGATAGGAAACCTACTTTATATTTTTAGGGGCCTATATATTTCTGCTTTCTCACTGCCCATCAGGTGTGTCTGTCTGCCTATCTACCTATCTACCTACCTCCTACCTACATATTTATCTGCTTTCCCAACTAGATAGCAATTTTGGTAAATTTGGTAAAATACCACTGAAATTTCACTATGCAGGTAAGCATTACTTTGTATGTACTCAGTAAACATCTGTTCAACAAGTGAAAACTAAGATTTTATTTTTTAATAAAGGTCAATCACTTATTTTTTCTTTTTCATTGAATTAATATGCTATATATTTAAGTCATAAAGGTCTATAATTGTTAGTAGTTTATTGGATTATTCTGATAATATACAGAGGAGCATAATACTACAGAATTTGGGCCAGTTATTAATTCTCAAGAGTTCCATTAATAAATTGTGGAACACTTACTGGTAATAGAAATGTTCTGCATGAAATGAATATGTCAACATTTAACCCAAATTATAGAGTGTCACCCAAGAATGTGAGTGGGTAACTGGGGAATAATTTGGGGCTCAGCCACATGATGTTCTGTCCACCATTCCCCTGGAGAGAGACAGAACTCAGTGCACATCTGTGCAAACACTGGTCAATCTGGCTAATGCCTTCAAATTGAAGAATGTAAATGAGGGGCTTTTTCTACGCTTTGTTTGGAGAAAAGTGTTCCTACTACCTTTGTAGAAACAGGAAGTGAGTCTTAAAATAACTCTAGGGGGCTGAGCACATTGAAATGTGTACCTATGTGTGTGTGGGAATATAAGGAGAGGGAGAGGAGAGGGAGGAAGGACAGCAGGGTGGGGAGAAAGAGAGAGAGAAAGAAAATACCGGAGTTCACAGAAGTGTAAAAAAACAAAGGAAAACAATGTTGTCTAGTGAATGAAATTAAAAGACCTGCTAGTGACGTGAGCACTGATTTCAAGTTTGGTTGTGTTTTGTGTGTGTTTATTTGACACTACAGACTTTGTAAGGGAAGAATAAAAGTAGAAAATCGGATGAGGATCTTTTAAAGTAAGTAGCAACAAGAACTTCAAACAAGACTATAGCAAATCAGTAAGTATCATGATAAAATCAACTAGGATTTCTCCTACGCATGCATTTAAAATTTTCCTTGCAAGAAGAACCGTCATGAAGTGAGTATATGTGCGACTGTAGAATGAACGAGGTAAACATCATTTTAAAAATCGGCATGGAAATAAAACTTTTCTTTCCTTTAGAAATTAAAATTAAGGTGATTTAGAATATTGCATAATTTATAGAGCTCAAAGTTTAATAAGGCTCAAGAAAGTAGGATAAATCTTACACACATCTCTATCTGTGTGGAGATTAATGAGTAAGTAAAAATACACCAATGGGGACTGCTTGAATTTTCTTTTGCCTTTTCAGATATTATCTTAAAATATTAACAGTTTTATTTTCAGGATTTTTTTTTTTTTCTGCATTGGCCTATCTAGCAGCCTCAAAACACAGCTAAAATGTCTCAGTAAATTGATCAATTATTTTCTAACGGAAAAGGCAGAGTTAGTTCTAAAATTATGCAAAGATCTTTGGTAGGATAGATGCTAATGGCATTGCTATAAAGCATTTTTATTCAATTAATATTTGCTATTCCTTCGATATGTAAAGTGATATAAATTTGAGAAAGAGGTAACAGAAAGGCCAAGTAAGGCGATGTATTTGTTCTAGGAGATATCTGACCTGAAAGCTGTGTTTGTTTACTCCATATTTTCTGACCCTTTAAAAAAAAGTATTTCACAATACAACAAAGTTATATTTAAGAAACAATGAACATTTTAAACATTTAGGGCATTTGTTTACTAATATTCTACTATTATAGTGCCAGTACATGAAATTAGAATCGTATAATAACCAATACACTGTGCTAAGTGATTGAGCAAATACCAACCGGACATATTCCATCAAGAACTCTTCCCATATACCTCACAGAGGAGTAAGGGTGCATGAAACATATCGTAAATGCATATAACTTAAAATGATATAGCGTAACTTCAATTTCTGAGTAACAGAGGTGTTTTAAAATAAGTAATAATGAATCTGAGTACGATTTAATTCCAGAAGCATCTGAGTCCCCTGAGTCTCCCTGAAGTAATTGGAAGACAGCAGTGTGTTTACTTTGTAAAGTGTTGCTGCCCATAGTATCACTCTCCCAACAAAATGGGGAATATTGAATTGATATTTGAAAATATGGTCCAGAAGTATTCAAGTATTTTGCTTAGTATTTTGTGAAGATACTGGTTTCTGATTTAAATACATCTGTCTCTTTGAATCTAGACTTGGCTCTTTCAAAGTCTTGACAAAAGCATTACATGCCACAAAAGTAAGGCATTGCCAATCTGAAGCAGGTGGGATTAAAATACAGCACTAAAATTTTATCTATTTATACATTCCTGTTAGAAATAATTTTATTTAGATACATAAACTTACTTGAGGATAAGATTCTCATGTTAAACTCCAAAACTCACTGTACATATTTGAAGACGGGGTCAAAGTGGTTATAACAGTTTTATTCCTTTGGCACTGTGTCAACCCCCCTAAAATGTCAGTGAGTTAATAAAAGCCTTGAAGGAGAATATTTTTGAAGTAGAATTAAATGAACAAAGTACCTTTCAACAATAATACAACTAAGTTTTTCAGGTAACGCACATGCACTGAGCTAATATAAAAAATACAAATAAAATACATTAAAAAAATAAAGCACACTAAACTCTAATACCCAGTGACCAAAGATGGTAAGTTAATAGCCATATTTAATTATTTTTTTAATCACTCAACCAACAGTTTTATTGGGCACTTTTTATGTATAAGGTGTTAGGTGTGTTAGATACAAGGATGGGTAATTTTAACCGATCCCTTATTCTAGACACTATTGCTTTTCTTCTTCAAAACTATTTTCAAAAAGCCCTTGAAATATCCAAGTTTTCCACGGTTTATCTTGGTTGACATTTCTTTAATGCAAAACATGTTGAATTTTCCAATATTGAAAAGACATAGTCCATCTTATATTCTTGTTGGTAGTTACATGAAAAAGCAAATGATTTTGTCAAAATTAATAATGATATTACCTTTAATCAGATAGAAAAATCTCCAGACAAGTTTAAATAACACTAAACTACTTTAAATTGCGGCCATTAAACTCTCAATGGAGAGTTATTTGCAGATTATTGATCTTACCCTAAATGCCATACCCATAGCAATACCTGAGGATTAATTATTTCATAGTTTAAAAAACAATGAAATGTGGGGCAGTGCCTGCGGCTCAAAAGGAGTAGGGCACTGGCCCATATGCCAAAGAAGGTGGCAAGTTCAAACCCAGTCCCTGCCAAAAACTGCAAAAAACAAAAACAAAAACAAAAACAAAAAACAAAACAAAATGTGATCAATGACTCTAATAAATTTTTGCAATGTAAAGTTCTTGGAAAGACTTTAAAGCATTGCATTTGGAATGCTGTCTTCTTTATTTACCTAGAAATATAATGTATATTTATATTCTTAGAAGAGTAATGTCTAGACAGCTACAAATACTGATGGATATTAGCAGCCCCAATATAAAATTCTATTGCATTTACAGTGACTATTTAACTTGAATAAATTGTTTTGGGAACTTTTTTGTTTGAGAATGAAATTTTTAATTTATAATAATAATAGAGATATAAGACTTTTTTATAATTAAGGATTATTTGTAGTGATTTTAGTATTAATCACCAAAAATGCGGAAAAACATTATTTAAAAATACCATTAGGAAAAATATAATTTAAACATAAACTGGAAATAACGAAGTTGAGAGTCCTACAGAGGAGTAAATTGGTTAATAAGATGTATTAATCTCATACAGAATCTCCATAATGTAACATAGCCAAATTTGTCAGTCGCTCATAAACAAATTAAGAGGGTAATTACGGAAATGCTTAAATCTTGCACTTACCAACCTCCACAACACTAGAACAGTTGGGATCTGTGAAGCCATCTGGACATTTGCAGGAAAAGGCAGCACCACCCAGTCCTGGCAAACAGACACCTCCATGTTCACAGGGATTGGGATCACATACATCACCTGAGGAATCAAGAAACAGAGGTTGACATCTGTTTGTTTGTTTGTTTGTTGTCTTAGGCATTGAAATGTACTAGTTCACAAACCGCACTGACATTTCCTTGGCAAAGTTACTTTACTTTTAATGTTTCCATTTGCATATTAGCTTTGCAAAACCCATTTGAAATCATGTACTTTTAAAAAGTAGTAAGCGACATGGCAAAAATTAAACTTTATAGAGTTCAAACACTGCATCTGAAAACTTTTAATACAGTTGAGGTTCTTTCATTACATTCAAATGCAATGTCTAATTTGCTAAAACCTATTAAAGTAAATATTTTTGTGGAAGGCTAGCTTCTTTAATTAATCATTAATTAATCATTAATTACTCTAATAAAGACCCTCTCCATATCCACACACTTTGAGCTTCAACTTTGCGGTTTCCTTCGCTAACTTGGTGGAGTTTATTTCCAGATTCCCAGAATCGACTTGCTTTGGCTGGGTGGACGCTGACAGGCGTGAAGCCCCAGAGATCTGACAAAGCATGGGGACGCTTTTCTCTCTGAGAGCCCTGCCACTGCCATAAGAATGAATTCAAGCTACCTTGCTTGAGTGAGGTGAGAAAAACTTGGAAGGCTAGGAATAAAAGTGCCACAGAGAAAGAAGTCGTGCCATAACAATCACCTAAGACACGTGGTCTTGGCCTTGGTACCGAGCTGCAGATGGAACCTGGAAAAGCGCTGACAGAGTGGCTGGAGAAGGCTGGAAAAGTGACGGCTTGGGCACAGAGAAGCAAGTCCTGAGGTGACTCGGGAGGTAGAAAACGTACACGATGAACTCTGATATGAGTAATGAGGTCTCGGGCTGACTGGTAAACAGTCAGCGTATGATAAGGTATCACAAGAAGAGATGTCCTAAATAAAGAACCAGAAAGCTTGAAAGACAAGACAAGGCATCTAGAGGGCCAGGAATTGTGCTATAAAATGTAATTGCTTCTCTACGCCACATTCTCAATCTAGGGAATGGTGAAGTCCGGGAAGACATAGCCCCAACGTAAATGTCAAATTGCAGATGTTACTGTAAGTCTCCTGTGAGAACGCTTCAGACAATTCAGGTGACTCTGTAAGACTCTTTCAGCTACACACAAGACTTCCAGAGATGGTAAGGACTGTCCCCGGCAGCCTAACACACCCCAAGTAGCATTGACTAAGGTCTGGAGTGAAAAGCAGGCTTCAGACAGAATCATGGGTGTGGCTTTATTGCACAAAGAGGATTTGAAGCAAATTCCTAAGAGCCCACATACAGTTTTTTAAGGGAGCTTTGTAGGTAAAAGTGCCACCTCCTGAACTAAAAGAGAGTGAGGCTTTTCAAATTTTAAAAAGGAACCTGAGCCCCAACTTCCTACTATTTTGCATTTCTTGGGACTTTATTTTCTTAAGAGCTTTCACACAAATTATTTCACTTCTTATTCAGATTAATCACTTGAAAATGTCAGAAAAATGAAGAGAAAAGTTAAGGTTTTTGTCAAATTTATAAAAAAAATGTCATTAGCCATGCTCGGATTAAAATCATACATTAGCACTAGAGCAGATCTTAGAGAAGAGAATCACCAAACTAATGAATGAATATGTTTTGAAAATACCAAAGAATTGAGTATGGCTGAACCATGGAGCATTTGGTTGGGAATGGCTGAGAAAGTACAGATATGTTAATCAGGGAAGATTAGAAAGTGAAATTATAATTTATAATATGAGGAGTCAACGACAATTTTTAACTCTTTTTAACATGCACTGTAAAGTTTCGACATGTTCAGATTTAAATGTTAAGGAGACAATCCTGGCAGCATTCTTCAGAGTATCTTCTGAGTGGAGATCAGCTGATGACTAATAAAAACAAGGTTCGGGCGAGAGTGAAATAGGTATCCTGCCTATTCATACACACCGGGGTAGCTAGCTCGTACCTAGCTGTCCTCCCACTTGTTCACCCATTTGCCTATCTCTTCATTCTTGGAGTACGTATTCTATGGCACACACTGAGGTAAGAGCTGAATATACTAAACTAAACCATGGAGAAGAACGGGCCTAGTAGCAGTGACAAAATGCAGGAGCAATTATAACCACACCACCTAATCCCAAGACCTATGTTTAATATACACGATCCAAACTGAGAGATCACCTTGGAGACTTCTGAAGAGCTTCAGGGCTGCCATGTGCTGAAGATGAAGCCAAAGGACATGGTCAGCATTCCAAAGGGAACGGCACATACAAAGCTAGAACACGGATGTGTGGGTGGAACAGAAACCACTGCGGTCAAAAAGGTGGGAAGGTCGTATCAAGGAAGGTCTTCATGTGGTGTCAAAAATGTTCAGGTTTATCTTAAAGTACTAGGAAATCACAAAAAGACTTTAGGCCTGGGAATGTCTATCACTGCATTTATGCTTTGGAATGATCACCTGGGTAGCGTTTTGTTGGATCAGATGGAAGGAGGCAAGGAAGGCTGGAGAAAAATGCCAAAGCCTTCATGCCTCAAATCAGTCCCAGCAAAACCTGATTAGGATTCTCTTGCCCCTTCATAGAGCTGGCTACAGGCAAGGGAAACCCTGCAGACACTGTTTAATCCCAAATCTGGTTAATAAATACCAGATAATGAAGCAAGAAATTAAAATTCCCTAAGTCACTACCCATCCTCATCCCTGGGCAATCCATCCAAGAGCAAAGGTGTTATTGTTGAAATGTCATAGGATGAGTTGATCACCGGTTTAACATGAGCTCATGCCTCTTTGCCTTTGGTGTAAGAAAAGTAGCACAGCTTTATAAAGTCAGTCTAACAACACTGCTGTCTCCTAATGCTTTACAGTGTATGAAATGAGTATTAACACCCAAGCTTATTTTTTTTTTTTGATAAGGCATCAGCCAAAATTCAATTCAGATATTTTCAATATTACCAAAAAGAGGAGTGTTCCATTCCCAAGATCAAAATTTGTGGTTGCAACAATGCTAACATAGGAAGGCAAATTGTAAATGGTTATTATATCAATTTATTTACAATGACAGAGACAATGTCTACAAGAGAAAAGCAAATCACAAACAATATCCTAAACATTCTGAAGTATACAAGTTTGTTATTTACATATTTATCCAAAGTCAAGAGCCTCTCATTTGGTCCTATTTCTCCTACAGCGAAGTTCCTGCCTGGTGTATTCACAGAGGTGGGCACACAGTGCTGATATGCCCAGGGCCACCTGAGAGTGACATTTCTGGTCTCTTTCATTAATCCCATCATCGCGAAGAGTTTGGGGTGCCTTAAGAAACCTTTCTTAATATCATCTTTTATGGATGATATTAAATTTATTTGGTTTTCTACCATGTGTGTGGGCCACTCATGTTATGCTTCTGTGGTCAAAATGAGACAGAACTAAGTATTAACTTCTTCATCACATCTTATAGATGCCCGCTGACCTGTTCTCATCTCCTCTCCTTGCAGTTTTTTTCTTTCTTTCTTTCTTTTTTTTTTTTTTTTTTTTGCTTATGTCTACTGATTTCTAATACACCTTAAAACTTATGAACACGTTTGCCCTCATCTGCAGCACTTACATAGTATCTTTTTGAAAGGGAGAATAGAGGTAAAGGATCTCACCAGAATGTGAAGGTGGAATCAAGATGACATTGCAACCAAACTGATTTGGGGTTTAGGGAGAGCAAGAAATCTGGATTGATTTCCAGAGCTCTTACCTGTGTGACTGAGTAACCGTCCTTCATAAGGTAATGTAATGGGTTTAGGTTTAAAAAGAATTAGTGTGCTAATTCTAGCGTAGGACATTTTAAACAAAAATGTCCAGGCAAACCATCAACAGCAGTTGTGAAGTTGGAGAAGCTCTGCCTCAATGTGGGTGAGTGTGGATACCGGCAGGAGGCACCAGTGAGAGTCTTTAACAGGTGATCGTGGGAAGGGCATAGAGAGGACAGATGCAGAAAAGAAAGAGAGGAAAGGAAAGAGGGGAGGAGAGGGTCTCCGGCACACCACCAAATAGGTGAGGAAAGAACAGAAGACTCAAAAGAGAAAAAGAAGGAACTGAACGGTGGACCCTTTCTACTCCAGTATAAATGTTCAGCGTATTTAATTGGGACGCACAGTTCTCAAAGTCTGTCAAAAATTAATATAAAGGCCTAACATGTAACCACGTTGCCCGGACAATACTTGCAGATAGAAAAGTTTGGCCTCAGACATGGGAAAGGATAACAATAAATATTATCAGGGTTATGACAGGTTTTGCATGAAATCCATTTCCCTACACATATTCCTGACGCAGCATTCAGGCGTCAGATGGGTCCTTCAGAAAGAAGGCGTTAACATGAAGTCAAGAGTGTCTCAAGTTCATCGAGAAGCAGTATCTGTGAAGAGTAAAATGAAGAGGAGGCAGAAATGGGTGGGAAAAGCCTCCATGTGTGATGCATTTTGACACCAATGAAAAGAAAGGGAAGAAACAGAGAGGCATATGGGGGGTGCGGCCGCGGGATTGAGCAGCGACAGCCTCTGTCCATATTACAGATTTGACAAAGTCTGAGCAATCCACAGAGCTCCAGATGGAAGAAGGAGCTCTGTAGGGCAGGGATCAGCTAGTACTAATGCCCTCACCCCGTCATCGCTGGCTGGGGACAGCCCAGGCAGAAGGGGGCTTTAAAGCTTACGGACCTTCTTTACATGTTAGTGTCTGTCTCTAGTGCACGTATCAGATAATCAGTGATTGGTTTATCACACATTCAAATGCCTTCTGCAGGAGGCTGCCAGCTAACTTGCCTTTGGACAACCTTCTCTTTCTTGAAGGGAAATTGGGCAGCCCAACTCCTGGGTGCCCTAATACTCTTTCACTCTCACAAATGTCCGAGGGTAGATGAGGTATATAGTGACTTTGGCCAAAATCATCACATCTTAGGCTGTTATTTTTTCTACGCAGTCATTATCTCAGTGGCTGGGTTGCTACCATAAGTGATAAGAAACTCCCTGGCTGGTAGTTCATGTCTAATTAAAATCCATTATGGGGACTTCTGATTCTCTGTAATTTCCATTTATCTAAGGCAGTATCAGTGCAGGTAAGAAATCTTGACTAAAATGCAACTGACTCCTGGACTTCAATGATCTTTGCCTGTTTCCCTGTAGATACTGGCAGAGTCTTTCCTAAGTACAACGACAGCCAGCACAAGAAAGAAGGGAGGCTCCCTACAGGAAAACAGGACAATCCGAGATGTCAGGGCTCCTCCTCCCACTGTCAGCAGGCTGCTCACGCATGTGCATGCCTCTGTACACCGTGACATATGCACACCTCTGTACACCGTGACATGTGCACACCTCTGTACACCGGGACGTATGCACACCTCTGTACACTTTGATATATGCACAGCTTTGTACACCGTGACGTATGCACACCTCTGTACACTGTGACATGTGCACACCTCTGTACACTGGGACATATGCACAACTCTGTACACTTTGATATGTGCACACCTCTGTACACTGTGACATGTGCACACTTCTGTACACCAGGATGTATGCACACCTCTGTACACCTTGATGTGTGCACACCTCTGTACACTGTGACATGTGCACACCTCTGTACACCGGGACGTATGCACACCTCTGTACACTTTGATGTGTGCACACCTCTGTACACTGTGACATGTGCACACCTTTGTACACTGGGACGTATGCACACCTCTTTACACTTTGATGTGTGCACACCTCTGCATGCTGTGACATGTGCACACACCTCTGTACACTGTGACATGTGTAGCATTACACCTCCATATCTCCTGGCTGGCTGGCCTCACCTGCTTTAGATTAGGACAGATGTGTTTAATTTGATTCTAACTACGTTTTATGGTTCCATCTGCAGTTTATGGCAGATTCAGGCAAATTGAGCTGATGCCGATTTGCCTTTTGGCAACAGAATGAAGCAATTATTTTTCCCAGGGGCAAGAAATCACTGCAAGCTAAATTTAACTTACTGTTTTTTTTCTCTTTCCATCCACTCCACAGGGTTCTGATCAGACTGGATAATTGTGCGCATATGAACCACAGACTTCATTCCTTTCACTGACCTCCTATCTGCTGCCAGTCACCTCACGTTCAAGATAATTAAGGGACTAACTTATTTCACTTCATTATCCTTTGAATACACAATCTTTTAACGTAGATAGCAAAGTATGCAGGCACTTATAAAATGCCATGAAGTACTATAGAAGACAAAGTAAAAAAAATAAACTCTACAAAACTAAAAATCTAACCTTGATTGTGGTTGTCCATTTTCTATAAGCTCAGTACACTAGTATGCAACTTCTAATGCCATATGAAGAAGAAAATTCTATGTGAACAGTATGCTGAGAATCAGCCAGAGTGAACAGCTGATTTGTTTAGCAGATATTCAAACTCTTGGGTGGCTTCTGTGTTCTGCTTTCCTTTGTACATTAGCGTCTGTCTCTAGTACACATGGCCCAGAATCAGTGATTCACTGATCACACATTCATATGCCAGGCACCACGTTAGACACCAGGAATGCAGCTGAGATGAAACACATCAGGCTTCTTTACTCTTTGAGTTCATATTATAGTGGAGGAGATGCATAATGAAAGGCTTACAAATAAGCCATGTATCGCCCACTATAATAAAAGCTATGGTGGAGGGGAACAGGCTGATGAGAGAAACAGCAAATAGAACTGGTTACTTAAGGCAGTCTAGGAAGACCTTCAGTGGAGCCGAAAATTGAAGAATAAGCGAGCCAGCAATGTAAAAATATTAGGAAGAACATTCTAGAAGAGGAGGCAGCAAGTATTCAGCCCTACTGACAGGCAAGGGAGAGACGAATTCAAGGAACAGAAAGGATGGGCCAGCATATAAGGTACACAGTAACAAAATGTCATTAAATGTGCGTTGTCTGCAACTGATTTTAATAGAAACCAATTTATAATTAAAATCCCAACATTTGATTCTCTGTGCTCATAATCATCAAGGGCAATGCTGCTAATCTTGTTCTTTATATGTATAAACATATCACTGTATTTACAGGCTAATGTACTTATACACGTATGTGGTGATATCTCCATTGCATATTAATGTATTTACATAGTACTGTTCATATATTCATACATTTACAAAGTTATATCAATATTAATAATATATTTAAACAAATGCATGCTTCTCCCTTTCTCTGTTTCTTTAGAAGTTCGGGATGCCACCTAGAATCTGCCTTCAACATTAATTCCTGTCCTCTCCCCATTCTTACAAACAAATCTGTACATAGACGCAAAGGTAAAAACAAGAGTGGTGACATACCACTCAAGCATGTTACCTCACCAGCATAAGATATTATTTAATGTTTTCGATATAGCCACAAACTAAAATGTGAAGGATATTACAATATATATTGACATGTGGGAAGGCAAAATACAGAGACCACTTAAATTTCTGTCCCACAACTGTGACAACGCCACTCTGCGCATCACAGTCATTTTCCACTTATTCCTCTCTCTCATTGAACTTGGAACCTAGTCTATCATTTCATCAAAAAAAAAAAAAAGAAAGAAAGAAAGAAAATAAAAGCTTTACTTCAATTGCACAAGTCAGAATTTTCAACTGAGGTATAAACAGAGTATTTGGCAAAACGAGCCAACTGTACTACACCAGTTAGTAACAACTCTAGTTAAAATGAGATAAAGTTCATGAAAATTTGCATACCCAAAATGATAAAACTCACAGAAAGTGTTAGCACCCTTATGACTTACTGCCTGCAAAATTGAGTAGAACAAAATAAGTGTCTTTTTTTTTTTTTAAATCAAGAATAGGCCCCCCAATTTACTTGGTGCTTCTTCAGACATCACCGTGTTGAATATTGAAATGCCATTTGTTCTGCATTTTAATGAGTTTGTTGCATAGATTTTGATTTAGAGCCTTGTCTTACAAACTAAAGCTTATGAGTATGGTCGATGTAAATTCAAAAAGAAAAGAAATAGCTAAAAATGTACAATCTTATTCTTACTGTCATTTATGTTTTTAAAATAAACTCTACTTATTGTAGACCACCTTGCAATTAGGAAGAGTAGAGAAAGAGATAAGATAGAAATAGCAATAGGAATCAATATATCCTAGTAAATCACCAGGCATCCTTGTAATAAAAAACATCCATTTTTCTACGTCAGTGTTCATGGAGTCCAAACGACCACATTCAGTAATGAAAGACACAAATCAAATCAATGAACAAAGAAATCTCTCAGAGACTCAGATGCACTTAACCCTATGCTAATGCTAATTTAAAGCAGGACATCTTTTCAGCTGGGTAACAACCCAGTGGATTGCCTCATTATTTTTGAAGACTTCTTCCTTTTTAGCTAAGTTTCCAAATGCTAAGGCCATAACGGACTGGAGAGAATTAGAAGAAAATCAGCAACAATTGTTTAGTGTTGATTATGTGAATTTAACATGTGATGACATGAAGCTTCATTCAAGGCCTAATGGATATAAAGACAAAAATATTTTGGGCTCTAACATTCTGTAAGAAAATCTCTTTTGCATATCTTGTATTCTAAAGCACTCTGGAGAGTCCCTTAAAATGACAGAACATAAGAGTTTTTAGAATCGAAAGGGACATTAGAAATGATCTAATCTAGTGGTTCTCAAACTTTGCTGTGTATTAGAATCACCAGGGAGGCTTTCAAATACCTTATGCCCAGTCCAATTAAATCAGTCACTGGGGGTGGAATGAAGCCTTTCACATTTTTTAAAGCTCATCCCCAAACTTCAATTTATTAAAGAAGAAGTATAAAGGCACAGGGTAAAATGAGAGAGAAAAAAAAAAAAAATAGGAAGAAAAGAGGAAAGATGACAAATGGAAGTTAGTTTACATTTTTCTGCCTTTCATTGAGAGAAAGGCAAATGAGGAAAGGTATTTTTCTGACTTTCTTTGCCAATTCACTATAAGTTATGAAAAAATCACTTAGGAATCTAAAATTGGCAAATCACAAATAAGGGCATCCAGTTTATTAGCATGACTAGGAAGGATAGCTACCATTTAATATCAACACATATGGAATACCTACAACACAGTTAACAAAATCTTATAAACAACCAAACAATTCAACCATGTGGTAGTATTTTCAAGTGTCATCGACTACGACTATCTTATTTCCACCCATGATGAATGTCCATCCAGTCACCCATTAACCCATCATTGTGCCACTTAAATTCATAATTACTGCAGATTATTATGGGGCTCATGATAAACAAACAGAAATAAGCTGACAAGTAGTTACCACTTCATGTCAGGGCCAAGGAAGGACAAGAAAAGACAACAAACTCAGAAATGAGACTTAGGAAGCTGCCTGGGAGCAAAAGACCTTCCAGAGACCAGAGTAAGCACCAAGTGCTGCACATTTCTGAGGGTTCAGGTTGGCTCAGGGTTAGGAAGTGTTTTCTTTCAGAAAAGGCGACGTTCCTTGGTGGCCTCGATGAAGGCATCTTCACAGCAGCGGTGTGCATCACCCAGACTGCGGAAGACTGAAGAAAGAAAGGGCTTCGGGTATTGCATCTAATGACTCTTAATGCTTTCAAGAGGGAGACTGAACACTGCCCCATGTTATGTGAGGTGTACCAGCAGGACTGAGAAAGCCCAGCGGCTCAGCCTGGGAGTCCTTCTCTGCCACTCACCAGTTATTTTGTAAACTGCTTTTTGCTCGTCCGAAAAATGATAATTGGTAAAAGTCAAACAATATCATTCATGTTACAGCTTACCAAAGTCCCTGGCCATACAAAGTGCTCAGTAAATGTTATTCAAGTAATAATAAAAAGCTGGTGAAACCGAAGTTGGAAATGTATTCAGAGTGGCAGAAACCTGACACCGTTTGGTGCTGATGAGAAACAATTACTAGGAGAAAAGAGGTCAAAGACAGCAGTAAAGAGAGAACAATCAAAAGACTGAGAAGAGGTCTAAGAAACAGGCCGCTGGGCCCCACAGTACACGGGGAAGGACTCAGCTTTGACTTGAGGAGGAAGACGGTGTCGCAGGAAGTTTGGGCCTGGATATCAGATGTCTGCAGATGTGGAGACACAAAGTGATAGAGTCTCTATCCGAAGCTGCTGAAAATGTGGCGGAATGGGAAGTTTGAGAAGAGCAGAAGGTAACATGCATCTGCAGTGGATGGCAGGTTGCTGCCTGGAAAAACAGAAAGAAGGAAAAGGACGGAGGGCCCAGCTGAGTCGGGAGACAAGTACCAACGGTGGCGACACATACAGCAGTCGGGGCATGTGGACAGACGGCCCCGCCAGCCTGTGGTTTTAGCAGATCTGTCTGGTGAGAGTCAACTGAGCAAAGCAGGGACACCTGACTGCTTCAGATTTGTTTGAAAAAAAAAAAAATGCATGTTATATAGCTATTTAATGTGTATTAAATTGATGCTCTTAGATTACATATTTGAATAATTATGTAAAGATAACAAACCCAGTTAAAATGTTCTTTCAGAGAATATTGCTGTTCTTCACCTGACAGCAGAGGACAAACTAAAAGACAGAATTTGGCTGCTGTATATAAATAATGCAGCAGATCATGATGGCAACAGTTAGTCCATCAATCCCTGTCAGGAACACAAACTCACATCGACTTTATAAAAACAGTCAGGAGCTCCCAAGAAGATGAAATTCCATGCTATGTTCAGAAGCGGAAGTTCCATGCCACCTGCTTTTTTAGATCTTAAATTGTGAATTCTGCCTTTTCTAAGTGTAAACCTGGTCAGACACAATGTAAAAATAACTTCCGAAGAAAACAACTTGAATGCAAGTCAGTTAATTTGATCACTTACTAAGCAAAATAACCTCTAAAAGGAAGAGCAGAAACTTTTGCTCGTCAATAGATAACCTGCGTTATCAATATTTCAGGCAGAAAGTATGTGTAATTTTAGCATTACAGAAAACATTTTAAAAGCCTAACTTTGTTTTTTATTTAGAATCTTGTTTAAAAACGTCATAACTGAAGGTAGCAGTAGAATGACTTATATTCAAATTATAAATCGCTTAGGAAAAGCTGAAGGGGTATCTTTTACTATTTCAGGGCAGCCTCAATTATTTATTGCCAGAATGTTTCAAGTGGCTAATCACTTAATTGCATCACATTATAAACTGTGTCACTTAAACAGACCATAAATGTTAATCCGTTTGGTGGTTGGAGAATACAAACAAATCACAAAAATTAAGAATTGTCCTCTTCCAATTAAAAATAGTTAAGAAAACAGCCAGTTCATTCAAGGAATAATATATAAAAAGTCAGATTTAGATCTTGATAAAGTTTTCTAAAATGTAATTTCATATTCACCTTTTACAGAAAGGTTTTCATACGAAGACAGCACTTTATAAAAGAGTAGATGTATGCTCTAATTCAAAACAATCTCTCAAATTTCATAAATTAAATATTTTTATCCATAGTCACAACAGTCTTAGGGAGCAGAAGCATAAAACACCTTGATAGGACACCCTTCAGTCGACAGGCTTGCTGATAAACATGAGAACAAACGAGCTCTTTTAATAACCTAAAATCTGTTATTCAGATTTAATGGCCATATGGGTCATGTATTCTCCTAATGTAAGGGAGTTCCTGACAAGAAAAGACAACTGAGCAATTAAGTCAGTGGAAGTCAGAAATTATGGGTGTTCGTGTACTCCTTCTCAACAGGTGTCAGACGATTGCTGGTTATCAGCACTACAATTTGCATCTTCATAGGGGACAACCCGCACATGAGCAGGGAAGCAAAGTGCCCTTTCTTCAGGACCTTTTAACAGAACTCCATTTAGTATATTAGTTTATTTACACTAAGTAGATCAGGAAGATACTTAGCAAGCGGGGCTGTGTCACCCCTCTGGCCTACCAGATAGAAAGTGATTTGTGGCGTCAGCCGTAGCTTAGTCGGTAAGGCGCCAGCCACATACACCGACGCTGGTGGGTTTGAACCCGGCCTGAGCCTGACTAAACAACAATGCCAATTGCAACCAAAAAACAGCCAGGGGTAGTGGTGGGCGCCTATAGTCCCAGTTACTTGGGAGGCTGAGGCAAGAGGATGGCTTGGGCCCAAGAGTGTGAGGTTGCTGTGAGCTGTGATGCAATAGCACTCTACCCAGGGCCACAGCTTGATACTCTTTCTCAAAAAAAAAAAAAAAAAAAAAAAAAAAAGTGAAAGGAAGACATTAATTTAGCACAGACATCAACAACTCCTTTAGAACTTGAATACAAAAACCCCTCTGCCTCCGCCCTATCAGCAGTCTAGTTTCTGCATTAGGTCGATGTCTGTAACCCTTTTGTTCTCATTTTTGCCATGATTTTGTACTCATCAGAGCCTTTGCAATGAATTAGCCAGAAAATGAAAGAGGAGGGATTTTAGTTCTAGCCTAAATCTCAAAGCCCAGCATTATCTCTGCTATTAGCAATGAGACTCTAACATTATTGCCTTTCTTTTTTCTCATTGGTTAAATTATTCTCAATGAAATCTTATCAGTGCCTTTTAACCAAGGGCCCAAGGGCAATCTGCATGCAGTTTAGAACCACCTGGCTTTAAAGCTTCAAATCACATCATGCCTTGGGTAATTCCCTGTCCCACGTTCTGTGTAGATCTGTTTTGACACGGCTGTCTTGGCAAGGAACTGATAGCCATGGGGATGCCTCCGATCTTCTCGGAGTTGGCGGGAAGAAAACACATGTATAAAAATCCTCTTTCCACCTCCCCCTCTCTCCGTTTCTGTGACTCATAAGAACTACCCCTCAGCCAGAAATCATGCTAACTGTTCCTGAACTCCTTTTTCTGGGACTAATTACCTGTTTGCACAAATTTTCAAATTTAATATATCCTTAGATTCTTCTATTCCAATACTTAACCTGTTAGAACATTTTATTGTTTTTTATTAGTTACTTTTTTGCTTCCTTAACTATGTGCCAAACACAATACTAAGTGTTTTATGAGTATTTTCACATTTAATTCGTATAATAGCCCTGTGGGAGACTCTGATATTATTCATAAACCTCATTTAACCTATGGAAAAATAAAATGTACTACATTTGCAGAACTTACACCAGACACACAATAACAAAAGTGGGGTTCACGCCCGGACAGCAAGGCTTCAGAAATAAGGAACTGTGTGTTGAGATGGTTTCCCTGATCTATTACCCCTCAACTTCTCCCCTCACCTCTTCAATTTCTTCATCTTCTTCAAACTGCCTGGCGGCCAATTATTCAGTATTGTTGTATATTGACCACCCATCTTTTGGAATACTTGAGATTCTAGGACTAATCCTCCCACCATTCACATGTCTGATCCTGCTTTTGCTGAAATGGGGATAATTCTGGTCTCTAGTCTGTAATTAACATGGCTACATTCCTGAATACGATACTTTATCCTCTTAATGTGGGCAATGTTCAGTGTTGCTAAGAAGCAATGACGAGCACATGGTATTTGACTGAACTAGACCACATATACCACGTTGATATATTGATTCCTTAATGAGCTTTTATTAGAGTATTATCCAAGGAACCCATCTATTACTTCCGATCTTACGTGGAAATTTTTTTTAATGACCACAGCACATAAACCATTCCTTGAGTCAAAGGTGACAAGTCCTAGAACAATATTTCATTCACAGTAGTTTCAATATGTATCTGGGCAATAAATCTCATAAATATATTTGAATGCTTTCATCTCAAAAGAAAGGGGATGATGACAACAAACAATCACATGAAAATGACAAAACACCTATGATAGAAATACAGCTCACGGAGGCTTGATGTAGTGCATTTCAGGAATAATTTGTCTACAAATATTGTCTGTCACTAGTGACCCAATTTCATACCAGATATACATCAGTGGATCATTAAGGGGAAGCCTTTAGCAGACCTAATGAACAATTTTGAACTATATGGCTTATGAATGAGTTATTTTTTCAGTTGAAAATGTTTTAAGCAAAAACGTCAACTGTGAGACTTTTGTGCAAACATCAATCCTTTCATAATTTGTTGTGTTTACAAAAATACCATTAAAGCCAGTTTACTCATGAGCAAAAAACAGCTCATCGTTGAAAATGTGAGAGCACTTAGATTTACAATAAAATAGTAAGAATTTCAGACATACCTATTAATATCATTATAATGATGTGATTTACTTCTTTAAGTGAAACATTGAGTATGAAGTTGTTGGTACTAATTTATGTTGAGCACAAAGCTCCCCTAATCACAAAGTTTTCCCCCTAGGTTTTTAGATAACAATAACACCTCTATTTTATTGAGCACTTATAATGATTCAAACACTTTTATTATTAGAAAAAAATAAGAAAATGTTCTATATTTGTAGGATTTAATACCTGGCCATATCATTCAGGAGCCCACATTACTAATCACCACTTAATATTTCAATGGAACCTTTTTTTTTTTTTTTTTTTTTTAATGAGAGAGTTTTACTTTGTCACCCTGAGGTTAAGTGCCATGGCATCATTATAGCTCACAGAAACCTCAAACTCTTAGGTTCAAGTAATTCTCTTGCCTCAGTTTTTATATTTTTAATAGAGATGGAGTCTTGTTCTTTAGGTTGGTCTCGAACGCCTGCATTCAAGCAATCCACCCACCTCGGGCTCCCAGAGTGCCAGGATTACAAGCATGAGCCAACATGCCTGGCCACGATTTTAAAATTTAATGTTTTTTAATTATAATAATAATATACTTTCATGGTGAACAGTTCAGATAATGCAGTAATAAAGAAAAAAGAAAGCCCAACCTCTCTCTAATCCCATCCTTTAGCTCTAATCATGACTAATTTGAGTCATATACCACAAATTTTTTGTTTCCTCCATTTATTCTAATCAAATAGTTTTACTATAAAATACAATATATTTATCTTAGAAAGTTAAAATTAACATGAACTTTAAGTCCTCCCTTCCCTTCTTATTCCTTCACCCTTCACATAGCCACCGTTAGCTTATTCTTTCATAACCTTTCAGAAAATTCTTATGTAAAGACTTTTTGATGTTTGTTTTCCACAAACAGACAAAAATAACACAGTCTTCCATACCAAGTTCTGTTTACTTTGCACTTTGTCTCAGACACTGCCAGCACAAAGCCATTTCATTTTTCACAACAAAAAAATATGTGATATCCAAAAGTAGGAGCATACCATAGTTTATGTGCAGTTCCATGGCACTTGGACATTTTGGTGGCTTCCAAACTTTTTCTTATTACAAAGTATTATGACTCAGTCACTCTTGTACAAATATCTTTATGAAATTTTACTTGTACTATAAATGTAACCATATTTCTGGAAGGATATTAGTTAGTGCTAATACTAATGTTGACAGAATTTCTTTCTGCAATAGATCCTTGATCTCAGTGATTTGAAGAATGAGCCTGCAGAGCACGGATCAGTGGTAAGATAGGATTTATTAGATAGAAAGGAAGACAGAAGGAATAAAAAAGCACCAGAGCTTTTTGCAGAGGCAAAGACCCCAGTGGGATGTCTCCACAGAGGTCTTTTTTCTAGGGATAAGGCCTTGAGAATTACATTTGGCCAGGACTTGGTAGAATGACTACAACTCTTCAGTATTATTATTATTATTATTATTATTATTTATTTTATTTTTTGAGAGAGGGTCTCAAGCTGTCACCCTGGGTAGAGTGCCATTGCATCACAGCTCACAGCAACCTCACACTCTTGGGCTTAAGCAATTCTCTTGCCTCAGCCTCCCACATGGCTTGGAGTACAGGCACCCACCACAACACCCAGATTTTTTTTTTTGTTGTTGTTGTTGTTGCAGTTGTCATTGTTGTTTTAGCTGGCCTGGGCCGGGTTCCAGCCCGCCAGCCTCATGGTATGTGGCTGGCGCCCTACCCACTGAGCTATGGGTGCTTGCTCCACCTTTTCAGTATCGATGAGCATATTAACAAACAAAGTCCCTCCAGCTTGGGCAAAAGGCAGGGCATCCACTTCAGAAGAGGCCTGGTAGGCTTACACAAAATTGCCCAGGCCAGTTCTGGGATCCTTGGTCAGCCCCGAATGGGGGGAGAGAACCCTATATCACTAATATCCTTGCAGAAATATTTTCCCAATGTGGAAGACTGCTAATAGTGTGCCTGGGCTAGGACTGTTTCCAAATTAATTATATTAATGCAATCAATGGGTACATAAGCTTTCTATTCCCACCAAACACCACTTGCAAGGTTAGTTCTAACAAGACGAGCTTTGTGTTTTTGTTACCTGGAAAGAAACAACAAAGAATAATCTGCTTTATTGCCTAACCAATCCAAAAGATATACAAATTTGGAGGCCTTTAAAGGTATTTACTTCTTTGAGATAGGGTCTCGATCTGCTGCCCAGACTAAAGTGCAATGGCATCATCATACCTCATTGCAACCTCAAACTCCGGGGGTCAAGTGATCCTCTTGCCTTGCTTCTTGAGCTGGTACTACAGGCACATGCCACCATAAACAGCTAATTTTTAATTGTTTTGTAGAGACAGGCTTTTGTTATTGCCCAGTTAGGTCTCAAACTCCTGGCCTCAGGCGATCCTTCTGCCTTGGTCTCCTAAAGTGCAAGGATTATAGGCAGGAGTCACCACAACCTGACCTAAACCTTTAATTCTATTATGAATATGGGTCCCAAAGTTAATATGATTGGGAAATTTTCCTAGACCTAGGGTTCTGAAACTCAAGAGACATGTCATTAGGCACTAAAGAGGCTCCAAGTGGCCTGGCCTGCCATCCTCCCTCCTCATGCCCCTGAGCTTCTTTCTGGGCCCACCTTGAGCTTGGGGTAACTCTTCACAGGAGGTGATGAGAATCTGTGAACATGGGGTCACTACACAAATGCTGCTGGATTGGGTCACATCTTCCATTGAATGAAAATGCAGCATATGCTCTACGATCCCTCGCTAGACTTGGATAAAGGCAGAGAAAAATCTGGAAGAATATACTCAAAATCATCAACAGAGATTATCATTATATAGCAAGGCTGCCTGAGTACTCAAATATACTTCTTTATGTCTATCTTTATTTTGTAATGTTTCCTACAATTATGTGCACTGCTTTTTTGTAATAAAAAATTTAATTAAAAAAGTCACAACATTTAAAAATCCAATTAGCAGCTAGGTAAAAGCAGAAATGATAAGTACCAAGGTTGAATTGAAAGACATAGAGGTTAGTAAGTATCATGATGGGCCATGAATGTTTAATATTTCCTAATGCAGAGAATACTAAAAATGTAATCTTCAGGAGCATACATATATTACAGGCATGAACTGTCACGGTCTGTCATACTTGTTAAACTCATGCACATAAGTATATATAGACATCAGTAAGCAAATAAGCTGATAATTCTTTGCTTACTTTACATGTTGTATTTGTCAACCTATAATACCCCTTTGATCAAATAATACATAATTTAATTCTAATATAAATTTTATTTTCATTAGTTTCTTGAGGTTAACCTTTTGCTTATTTAATTGTATTTCATTTTCAAATTTAATAGCAATATGAACTCCAACATTTATAAAAAGCTAACCATTAAGAACTAATTATATGCCAAGCATTGTCCTAAACACTTTATGGATAGTATCTCATATAAATTTCATAATCATTGATGCTACATTTTTGTGGTTAGTAAAACCACATAATAAAAAGTAAAGTTCAGTGACACATCTACCAAGTAATGTTCCCTATATCAACCCTATAAATCTGACTTCATATTCTCCCATGAAGACACATCCATGGAGTAGACAGAAATTAAAAGATTAAAGAAATGTAAGTAATGATTTGAATCATTTATAAAGCCAAAAGCTAAAAAAAAAAAATGGCAGTCATTCATATATTCCATGATTCATTTAAAGAACATTGTGTTCCTTTTAGAATCAAGGTACAAGGTTAACAAAATCATGTCAGAGTCCTGGTCTACTCAATTCATTCTTTAAACTTTATCTGTTGGAATGTAAAGCAGGGTAGGTGCTGTGATGGGATGGGAAATAAATGTATAAACTGTATTTTAGCTTTTAGAAAGAGGGAGGGAATGAGGGAGGGGAAGAGAGCGGGGAAAGAGAGCAGGGAAATGGTGTGGTATCCCAAAGAAAGAAAGAAGTATGGCAGCAATTGAGGTCAAGTGGCTTCAGCATATAAGGGGGACAAAGAGGAAAAATGTTACTGCAGCCAAATTGATAAGCTGTAGCCATCTTCCTCCTACAAGGTTGATCCTGAGGCCTCATGTTCACACCCTATTGTTCTGTCCTGGGTCACCTTGAGGATATAAAAACAAATTCTAAAAGACAAATTTAGTTAATAGTCTTGGGATTGTAAAGAAATTTAATATTTTCTTTTGTCTGCTGGGGTCCTCAGCGGTTTGTAAAAAAGAACATTGGGAGGGGTGTCTGCTGGGCAGGGAAAGAAAGCAGGCAGAGAGAGATTGATTTTAGTCCTTGTTGGAAAAAACCATGAATTCATAATTTTTCTATCATTTCCTATAAACACCTACCATCCTTACATTATCTAGACAATTTAAAATTCACCTATTCTGTCTTTCTAAAAGAAAAGGAATAGACAAAAGTAATTCTATTTAAAAATACCTCATTATTAACACGTGCTATGGAATTAAATGCAAAATTAGAATGTCTCTTTAACTCTCACTTAAAGAGCGAACTTAGTTTATTACAGGAGGAAAACTAATGCTGATGTTCAGAGGAGTCCTTATAAATAATTTATATGCCTTTGATTTTCCCTGTGAAGCCCCTAGTCACTGATATGTTGTAAGCTTGTAAGCTGCTGTGATTTAGTTTACCTCTGGAAAAGAAAATCTATTTTATGTTCACTTAAAACCTAAAGGAGCGGAGGAAATTTCACCCTAAAATGAGACTCGGTGATATAAAAAATATTTTGAATTAAAGTCCATTCAAGATCAAAAAGCATTGGAGGGAGCTTTCCGTCTATCTGCATAAAGCAGGCTGGCCAATCAAAAGATGAAAGGGGTCAACTGGCTTCCCTGCCTCTACCTGTTACCTCAATGCATTGTGGGAAGGAGGATCAAGAAGGCAACCGACCTGGCCCAAATCATTCAACTGGAACAGCTATATCTCAGCCTAATTAGCTCACGTCAATTTATTTTGCAAGTCCGTCTGTTTCCCCCATCCGTTTATCCTCCCTTGCACTACTGGTTCCCCTTAAAAAGAATTACCTGTAATGTTCATCTCCTCCTCTCCACCAAAAGGACAGGTATAAAAATATCTAAACTTCATTTGGGATATTGAGTAATCACTCTGTGACTTCTCCCCATGAGCATAATAAATAGGCCTTTCTCTTATTAATCTACCTTAATTGGGAGTTGATCTTCTAGCAAACTTTTGGGGGAAAGGGCAATCTTCCACTCACCCCTTCAAATGCCTTATCAAGTTTTTCACTTTGATTAATGAAATTATGTTTCATGCTTTTTAAAGCAATTACTTAATTATGAAGTCAGCTACAATCTAATACTGTTGGGAATAAAATTCAATTTTAGTAATTTCATTGGCATGATAAAATCTAGATGCAGATTTCCAGGGTCAATGTAGAAACTCCTCAGGCAGGATGGCAGAATTGACAGCAGTCAAAGAAATTACAACCACATCCTCAATTGTGGAATAGTTTGGATTTATATACCCCCTTACTGCTATTTTCTTTTTTTTTTTTCTTTTATTATTAAATCATAGCCCTGTACATTAATGTAATCATGGGATACCATACACTGGTTTTATAGACCATTTGATATATTTTCATCACACTGGTTAACATAGCCCTCCTGGCATTTTCTTAGTTATTGTGTTAAGACATTTACATTCTACATTTACTATGTTTCACATATACCATTGTAAGATGCACCGCAGGTGTAATCCCACCAATCACCCTCCCTCCGCCCACATTCCCCCCCCTTCTCCCTTTCCCCCTTCCCCCTACTCTTAGGTTATAACTGGGTTATATCTTTCATGTGAAAGCCATACACTAGTTTCATAGTAGGGCTAAGTACATTAGATACGTTTTCTTCCATTCTTGAGATACTTTACTAAGAAGAATATATTCCAGCTCCATCCATGTAAACATGAAAGAGGTAAAGTTTCCATCTTTCTTTAAGGCTGCATAATATTCCATGGTGTACATATACCACAATTTATTAATCCATCATGGACCGATGGGCACTTGGGCTTTTTCCATGAATTAGCAATTATGAAGTGGGCTGCAATAAAGATATTTTTCTCTTTGTTATAATGTGATTTTTGGTCTTCTGGGTATATGCCGAGTACAGGAATTATAGGATTGAGTGGCAGATCTATTTTTAGTTCTTTAAGTGTCCTCCCAACATCTTTCAAAAAGGAATGTATTAACTTGCATTCCCACCAGCAATGCAGAAGTGTTCCCTTTTCTCCACATCCATGTCAACATCTCTGGTCTTGGGATTTTGTGATATGGGCTAATCTTACTAGAGTTAGATGATATCTCAAAGTAGTTTTGATTTGCATTTCTCTGATGATTAAAGATGATGAGCATTTATTCATATGTCTGTAGGCTGTGCGCCTGTCTTCTTCAGAGAAGTTTCTCTTCAAGTCCCTTGCCCAGCCTGCGATGGGATCACTTGTTCTTTTCTTGCTTATACATTTGAGTTCTCTGTGGAATCTGCTTATTAAACCTTTGTCAGAGACATAACCTGCAAATATCTTCTTCCAGTCTGAGGGCTGTTTACTTGCTTTACTTACTGTGTTCTTGGCTGTGCAGAAGACAAGTCAATTGAAAACATTCAGTGGGGAAAATATTCCCTATTTAACAAATGTTCTTGGGTGAACTGGCTGACTACCTGTAGAAGACTGAAACTGGACCCACGCCTTTCACCATTAACTAAGATTGACTCTCACTGGATTAAAGATTTAAACTTAAGACATGAAACTATAAAATTACTAGAAGAGAGTGCAGAAAAACCCTTGAAGAAATCGGTCTGGGCGAGAATTTTATGAAGAGGACCCCCGATCAATTGAAGCAGCTTCAAAACTACACTCCTCGGCTAATATTTTAAGCTATTTTATTACAAATTCATGCTCATTCATGTACATATTTCTGTATGGACAATTTAGAATGTCCTTTCTTAAGGTTTTCACATTCTTTAAAGTTACTGGTGATGTAAAGTCTGGAAGTCTGGATACACATGATTCTGCATATGGGGTGAACCAGGGAGGAGGATGTGTTATGAAAAAGGCATGAAATGTTCCCCTAGTGAGAAAATATATGTGTAATGTCATCTAACTTACATGTTTTTTCAAAGTTGATTCAATGTATGCATTTGAAAAAATAAATAATAAAAACAGGTAACAACA